>JAYRBW010077572.1:0-12508 GCA_036023295.1 Invenusta paracnida | reverse complement strand
GGGTGGTGGACATTTTCACATCCACAATGAACTTAAGAACAAGAGGAACTCGCATTACTAAAACAAATTTTCATAATGATAAACATTTCCTGCCAACTACAACTTAGACTGCCATTTCATTTCACAGCTATATAAGTGATGGAATAATAGAGAAACCATTCGAGACATAGCATACTAAGAGGAGTGTCAGTGATAACTATGTGCTGGTTATCATGGGTTGTCTAGCATACCTATAATAGGAGGCTGAGATAGGAATTATCCCTTCGTGTTGTCGTTCTGGGAGTCTTCTGTTATGCGAGATGCTCGGCCTCCACAAACGTCATCTTACTGTTCGTGATGGAAGACATGAGAGAACATCCCCTTCCCCTCCCCATTTAGAGTTAGTTTATCGAGAAGACTATCTCTGGCTTGGATAGCGTGATCGAGTTGAGTTCTGTTCTGTTTGCCTGATTCCAAATAAATTATTCATGGCATATAATTCGATTGACAAAATATAATTTCACCAAAACAATCCTGGATTGCTAGATATCTTAATTTGATCAAGGCAGGCCATATTATTATCGATATCCTGTATGTTATCCAGTGTTGTTATTTACTGCGTAATAGTTTAAGTTATCTAAACTTCTGAGTGTTTACAAAGCAGCAGTTGATTATGTAATTTAAATACAGACTCGGCTTTTATGCACAATTTAGACTTAAAACATTGCGCTCGACATGACTACAAGACTTAAATGAAACTAATATCTTACTTTAGTGTAATTGAATTATCCTCAGAGTCTAAATTTTAAACAGCGCATAAGTACATAATATATATTTATGCACAGTTATAAATGAAACGTGTGGTCTTTATATTCAATTTAAAAGTTATCCCTGGAAACTATTGATTTTGAAGACTAGTTTTCCGACACAAACTGCGTACATGCATCGCTTACCTAAGTACTGCTATTTATTTCGATTCTCATTCTCTCTCACTCTCTCTCCTCTCTCCATTGAAATTGACAGATACACGTTTTCTACCCTGAATTACAAAATTACTTTTCAGGGTACGTACAGCGCAACACTTGGGTATGTCTTTTAATCTCCACACACAACAACTGCTCAGCAGAAGCTTACCTTGCTTCCCTGTCGCTGCAGGCGAGTAACAGCGGTTTCATCACTATCCAGTATCCTCTCCATGTTACCCTGCACAAATGCCGCAAAACGTACACGGGGTCCTTGCGACGGTGTCTTGGGTCTTGTCACGGGCTCGGAATCATCAGCAGCCAGCGTAGGTTGCTGCTCCCAAGCTGTGTCTTCATTGTCGTCGTCGGCCTGTTCGTTCGTTACCATGTCATCCTCGAGGTCTAACACCGCTACCACATCAGCACTCCTGTCACTTTTCCCAGTCCTCCGAAGTGAATCATCATCCAGCTGATGTCGTTTGTGAACCAGAACTTCCTTTAGTTCCTCCATAACCTCCCAGTAGACATCTTGATGTAGTTGAAAGTAAAACTGTGTCTCTTCATTTCGTTCGCGAGGATCGAAGTCATAACCTTCTTCCTCATCTTCAAGGTACTTTTCCAACTTTCGATCAGCGTCAGGGAAGTTGTTCAGGTCTTCTTCATAAAATTTTCCCTCCAATTTGTCCATTTCAAGTCGATAGTTTTCCTCGGCTTCAACCTTACGGACCTCCTCTTCTTGTTCCATTCTTTCCATATCTCTGAAATATTTCTCATCTTCAAAGCTCTCAAGCTCTCTTTGACGATCTTCTTCCTCAAGTCGTTGAATTGTCAGTTGATGTTGTTCTTCCTCGTATCGTTCAAGTTCCTTGAGCCGATTTTCTTCTTTCTGTCTTTGAAGATCCTGTTGACGTA
Organism: Invenusta paracnida; assembly: GCA_036023295.1. Classification (NCBI taxonomy): domain Eukaryota; kingdom Metazoa; phylum Platyhelminthes; order Proseriata; family Coelogynoporidae; genus Invenusta; species Invenusta paracnida. Next base: position 10,655 of record JAYRBW010077572.1, on the reverse strand, counting down.
TTTCTTCTTCCTGCCTCTTTATTTCCAGTTGACGGTCTTCCTCTTCCTGTCGTTTCATTTCTAAAAAACGCTTTTCGTCTTCAAGCATTTGAAGTTCCTGACGTTTCCGTTCTTTCTCGAGCTTTTCTTCTTTTTCCTTCCGCCGCTTGTCATCCTCCATTTGTTTAACTTCTTGGTGCTTTCTGTCTCGTTCCTTGTCTTCGTGTCTTCGCTTTTGCTCTTCATGCACCTTCTCTTCTGCAATTTTTTGCTCTTCTCGTTGACGCCTTTCTTCGTTGAGTCTTTTATTTTCAAGGACAAGTTTTTCGTCATTTTCCTTTTGTAACTGTTGTTGTAACCTTCTTTGCTCTTCCTCTTTGTGTTTCAGTTCTAGGAGCTGCTTTTCATGTTCAATCCTTTTAAGCTCCTTCATTACTTCTTCTTCCTGAATTCGTTTGATTTCTTGCCTATGTTTTTCCTCAGCAATTCGCTGGGGTTCTTCCTGTAAATGCTCCTCTTCTTGGCGAATTAAGGCTTGTTTACGTTTTTCTTCTTCAAGTCTTTGCCGATTTTCGTGATACTTCTGTTCATTTCGGAAATCCTCCAAGGCTCTCTCTTCACGCTCGCATTCCTCATCTGATTGATAGAGCTTGTGAACATCATTGGGCAGTTGGTTGACCTGTTTCAGGGAAGAGTCCGAGTCGTAGTACAAGTTTGATTCTAACAGCTGATTGCCTCCCTCTCTACCGTTGTTCAACTTTGGATGAAACTCGGGCTTTCTTGAGTAGTCTTTCTGCTTTGCTCTTTCCAATTCTTGACGCTTTCTTTGTTCCTTCAAGCGATCAAGTTCTTTTCTTCTAAGCTCCTCTTCCATAATTTCCTCTTCTTGTTGTCGCTTTTCTTCTTGAATCCTCCTTATCTCCTTCTGACGACGTTCAGCCTTGTACAAACCAATCATCTCCAATTTATTTTCTTCCTCGCCATTGTTAGATGAGTCTGACTGTCGAGAGCCCCTCAAGGTAACATATTCTTCATTTGGTTTTCGGTTTCGTTGAGAGGGTATGTGATTATCATCAACGCTATTGAAAAGTCCGCCCATGGCATTGTCATTTTCGTGAAATTTTTTCATTTCAAGCTTTAGGCGTTCTTTTTCTTGTAGAAGTCGAAGCTCCTTTTGTCGTATTTCTTCCTCTTCTTTCACTAGCAGTAGTTCTTTCAGTTTTTGTTCCTCAAGAATCTTAAGTTCCTTCAATTTAGTTTCCTTTTCTAATTGTTCAGCAGTTTTTTCAAAAGAACTGTTTTCTCTATTGTACATATGATCCTGACTCGTGTGATTCATTTGTGCAACATGGTTCTCTACTTTCCTAAGTCTCCTTCTGTATTCAGCAATGTCACTATCCGTAAGCATAGCTTTCGCTACATGATCTGGCGTTGAGCGGTTCAAGGAGTTTGAATTAACCTCTCCAATGTGATTGTATAGACTGGATTTCTTTTGAGAATCCTCAGTCAACGTACCGTCGTCAAGAAGGTTGTCATAGGGGGAAGCAGCTCTGGGTTTAGTATCAGTGGAGTCCACTGGTTCAGCAGTATCTATGGAACTTTGTATGGAAGGGTAGTGCAATTCAATGTCATCCTGTTCTTCGCTGGAAAACGCCTGATTACGGTCCTTCCAATCCAGCGGATTTAACCTGGCGTCTTGGAGCGATACACTACGATGGTGCTTCTTGAGGGTGTGCATTGGTGTGCTTCTGTTGGACGAAACCGGTTTGGAAGATACATTTCCTTGTTCATCCCAACAACACGAACCCCCAAAACCAGATCGTTTTGGTACTGAGGTAATACTGGAAGACGGCAAATCATTACGGTACTCTTGCATAACTTGTTTGAGTAGCATGTCGAAAGTGGTCGAGTTGGACTGATCCCTGTTGAGTAGAAGTCCCGTGTAGTCGACACGACTTGAGGTTCGCGCGATGCGATTGACGGATGGAACGTCATCTTGCGGATATCTTGCAGCAGGTGTTCGACTACTTGTACTTGTTAATATGGCGGAAGACGACGGGGGTCGCAGCTGACAGCTGGAAGGTCGAAGGATGTGAGTTGTGGGCGGGTGATAAGAGTTTGGTTGTGAACGTACTTCCGTTTCCTTGATACTATGTAACGTTAGTAGTTCACAAGGCGGAAGATATGTGGCGGGAACTGAACGTGGGTAGTAACACGAAGAGAGAGACGCAGTAGACACTGGTCCGGTTGAAACACCGTAGTCGTCGAGGATTGCAGTCTCCCTGATAGGGAGCCTTTCAAAAGTCTGTCTTAGGGGCTGTTGATAGCGAGGATATGATGTGTCTAGGCGGTCAAAGTGACAGTGGATGTCTTCGTGAGGGCAGGTGCACTCACGAATTGTATGATGTCGCTGGTTAAGATCTACCGGAATACCAGCCAAACCCTGGGCTACAAGTTCACAGGAACAGCCAATGTGACTGCTGAGAATTACTTCCCTGGTACTACCGTTGGACATGACACGAACTCGGGACTGAATTGGCTGCATAAGATTGGGCACGTATACCGAGCCGAACGAGTCATCCCTGATGGTGTTGTGCAGCACGGAATCACAGTTGGGGATAGCACTGCAGTCCACAATACGACCATTTGGATTGAGGGGATGCTGACGAAGTAAAGTCGACGTGGACGGTGAGATGTAGCACCCATGTGGAGGTCGGGGATCAATGGCTGGAGCAGCCGGAGCCACTGTCACACCTGCCGCGGGGTCGGGAGTAATTCCAGCCATGTTGGGGAGTTGCTGACGCTCGTAAATCCAGCCTGTGTAGCCCAACTCTTTGCCAATACTTCCCTCACTACTCACACTGTCTTCGTCTACGCTGCCGTCTCCAACGTAGATGACACGTCGCGGAGAGAGTGAGGCCTGTTGCGCAGTCTGGCCGTCTGGATAGGGAGTCAGAGACACCCACGGTGTCATACCAGGACAAGCAATACTGTGGGCAGTTCCCATAGCCGCTCCTGGCGTACCAGAGGAACGCTTAGAGGGGCGTTTTAGTCGGCCATGGGCCGCCACGATTAGAAACCGGCTCGGTTAATCGTCGTAGTTAGTTGACGACAGGGACAATACAGCGGACATGCCTTGGGTGATGGTATAGCTAGCGCTTTCACACAACACGGACTACACTGAATGGACTGTTAGATTCGTTCGCCGCGTCGTCTTAGTCGGAGGTTGCAGAAAACGGAAGGCAAACCCCGGAATACATCACTACGATTTCCTGGCTTCAGTTAACTTGCCTTTTATACGCCTTGATAATTGTACTCCTTGAGTAGACTTCCTAACAACTGAGCGTGTAGAGAAAATATAAATACGACAATTAAGCAGCCGGAGTAGTTATGTTCCACACACACACATAGAGGCACTGAACGTGTGGTGAACAGCAAGAGTCGAGTGAACTAGCGCAGTGAGAAGCAAGAGTGAATAAGCATGGAAGGGAAAAGCAGATTTTACTGGGAAGAATGACTGAACGAGTAGGAAAGATCTCGGCCTTTCAACTTTATTTTTGTGTATGAGCGTAAACCATTAATTCTTTCTGCGGCAGGCTATACAATGCCTTCTTTTCCTCCCGGTTTAGTCAGCTAGTAATTATATACTCTCTCTGAATGTAACGGGGACGGATCGACGGTGGATGAGAGAGAAAGAGGAGCAGACGCAGAACAGGAGTAGGACAAAGAATGGAACGTCACGAAAGCCGGCAGCTGCTTCTCTACTCTCTCCATTCTTCTCCCTGGTGCTTCCCCCCCCACCAATCATTGTCGAAGACGGATCGTGATGTCTTCCTCAATTCCACCTATTACCAGCCTCCTTGTAAGAGTGCCTCTCCTCTCCTCTCCTGTCTTCTTGCTCAAGTCAATATCACCGGCTGCCTTCTAGCATCGAGAATGAACTGCAGCCTCCCTCTAGTCCTGGACTTTTCTTTTCTCTTTGTGTCTGTGTACCTTTCAGTCATTCCTTCTCTCTCTCTCTCTCTCTTCCAGGATATCAGAACACGATCGAAGAAAATGATCGCTTCGCCCCCCCCCTTCCCCCCTCCAATTACCTTCACTCTCCTCTCCTCTCCTTGCCTGTGTTGCACAAACCAACCGCAATGCCTTTTCTCCTTCTTCTTCTTCTTCTTCTATATTCAATCGGTCTTTATTTTGAGATGCTCATTCAAAGACTGTTTTCTTTTCCTTGAGACATCGACGACCAGTACAGACTCACCTCGCGGATTTTTTTCCTCCCTCGTTAGAGTAGATATGTAGATTCTCATCCCCTCTTCTACTCCATCAAGACTTAGCGTTTGTTTCCATCCAACGAACAGCGTCTCCCTTCTTTTCCATCGTCGCCATTCAAGGCCCCTTCCCTTCCCTTCCCTTCCAGAACCCGCACACCCCGCAGGTCTCTTAACTTTCATTCCCCTACCTGCACTTTTGAAAATGAATGAAGCGGACAATTTACCCTGTGACTTGTTCTCCCCTCTTACCTATATTTTTTCAGCTTATTTGTTGTTCCAGCTGTTTTTTCTTCCTTCACACAGCGCTAGACGTTGTAATACCATATATTTTCATCTATTCCTTTGTTTTACTATCTAGGAGAGCCTTGTAACCTGTTCTAGATTTACTACAGTTGTTTACGATACTTGCTCATGTTTGTGTCATTTATGCTCGATCGATAGGTGACATTGGCGCCAAAAAGTAATCAAATATATAACTTAACAATAAAACAAATTTGCGCGAAAGCATAAACGGAGTCTATTGACACAGTTTTTGAAATTTAAATTTAAATTGATATTCAATTTAATTAAATACAATCGATTATTCAAAACTAAGGAAATCTTTAAAAATGTTCGATCCGTAAATTATTGTGTTTAATATAACGGTCAATTTCATAAAGGTAAACCCGCATTAATTCGATTTGTAAGATGCTTCAAATAAATAACTTATTACTATAAGTTGGATATTCGCTCTATTCTAGTGTAACCTGATATCAACGTCCTTGAACTCTGCATATTCCCGAAATACACTTGCATTTGTACTTAGCGAGGCAGGCTCTGTCGAAATCTCCATTTATCTTTATTGTGTCAAGAATTTCCATCTAGATGAGCGTGATGTAAATTTCTTTAGTGTATGTAGATATATGTAATAGATGTATGTAAATAAATTTATGCACATCGGGGCAATATTGGAAACTAAGGGATTCGCGGGCAATATAAGGAACAAAGATTTAGAAATAATCAAATTATTGTATTCGTTTCAACATATATATATATATACACACACTTCGGAGTTATCCTTTTCTTTCCATGGCGCGAGTAGTACAGCAAGTTCCAAGTCTATCCCCTCCCCGCATAACACCCAAGAGAAAGCCGATATGTACGATAAGTTCAAGACAGTAAATATGACATACTCGTATATACTAACGTCGCGTCACATACACGCATACAGGAAACCGATTTTGCTCTAAAATCGCAGGCCAATAAAACTACATACGCAACTATGCACTAACAACATGGATTCAGGGATTATATGAAAGCGCCCGGAAGCATGAGTGTAAACAAGTTGTGCATTCACGACACGCCTGGAGATCTTTTGTAGGAGGTCTATTTTAAAAGGAGGGCGAAAAGAAGTCGAAATTTTTAAAAGATAAATTATCATATTATTAATGCTTGCATTCGTTCGAACAAATTGAAGCACGTTTGATGTTGTTTTAAACATACTTTTTCTTAACTTTAGCGTGAGTTTGTATCGAGCTGATTTCGATAAGTAAGGCAATTCCATAGCTTTGTTGTATAGATTGAACCAGTATCCGCAGTGACTACCTAATTGGATTATCACAGAAACACTTTTTTATACGAAATTGTGCCTCATGCGATACTTGTTTTGCTGCTAATACAATCATGTAATAATAGCAATTAGATTACAAATAATTGTTTAATATATCATCAAAAGCGAACATGCTATGCACACCAAAAGCATATAACTGAAGGATTGCAAAGGATCTCGTTCCTACTATGACGGCCTATAATGTGTGCCTAATCAGTAATGCGGGCAATTTCAGAGCTAAACTTTGAGTGCCATAATTCTGTTAATTATATTACACAATATATATTATTCATTATTGTAATGCTACATACAATATACATAGAGACGTTGCTTTGACTTGTAAGGGTATCTTTTTAAAAATGAAATAAAGTTAATTTAATATAAACCACATTCGTACTCATAGAAATATTTCCAGGATAGTGAACCTAAAGTTGAATTCAAAGTTGAAATAGTCTGCAAAAATGTTACTATATATTGTGAAAAAAGTAACCAGTTATAATATTAACAATATTCAGCAATATTATAATGCGGTGACAAAACTGGGCTGAATACTGACATATTTAAGTCTTAAAACGAGTATACCCCACAATTATTAACTATGAAAACAGTATTTCAAAATAAATTCAAAAAATCCATGTTTTAAGTTGAATTTGGACTTTCTATAAAAGCATTATTGTCACATGAGTAGAAAACAAAGTTCACTGTTCCTTATCTGTGTCAGATTTAGCGAGGCTTACGACGATTAATTAGACTTAGGTAGTATATTTCGATGTATTTATTAATCTTCGTATTTCTATGTCAAATGTATTGAAGAGTAAAGTATACAGCCTGCAGCCTTGTAACGCATACAAAACAAGCCTTAAGTTAAATCAATTTTATTTTGAAAAAAGCAATTCTAAAAAATCAATATCCTACATTTACTTTTGCCGTTTTCTATTTTGTAATATACATAAATATAATTCTGAAAACAAGTATGTAAGTAATTATTGCGTAATATACAGTATATATATTGTATGTACAATAAAAAAACGTTTATAAAACCAAATATCTTTTCTGACGATGTCCACATTAGGACAAAACTATGTATAGTCGAAATATACTTCATGGATTTTATTATCTTAGCTATTAATAGGTTATATATATATATATATAACATTTAATATGTGCTTTAATATAATTTATAAATTTATAAAACTTTATACTATACGTGCTTTATTTTTACTTTAAATAAAATAATTCATTACTCTGTGTTGTATTAATAAAATATTTTGAATTAGTTTTTAATACTTTTTTTAATAAGTTGCTTTCAAAAAAGTGTTTACGAGTTTATTGCTAAAAGTAATTTTTGAATATAAATTAGCTGAAATATAATATTGTAAAATAAGTCATCACAAATGTATGTTATTGTTATTATTTGTAATCATTAGACTAATTCACAATTAATAAAAGGCCATTTTAGTAATTATTGCACAGCACGGAAATTTATTACATACAAAATATGCTTTAAATGTTCCAAGTTATTGGTTTGTATTTGCAAGATATCGGTTTTCTCATTCAAATATGAATGATTGAGCAGGCAAATCTTAAATAGGTCATTCAAATCTGAAAATGTGCCCTGATTGTGTTTAAGATTCAAATTTGGGTACTTCAAATTCCACATTTGTATTTAAAGTCTTAACCAAACATATTATCAGAGTGCAACCAGCTGCAAATTTGAATTTAGGGAATTCAAATTCGTTTAATTTCATTCAAATTAGAGATTATATAATATAGTAATTCAATTTATAAAATATATATTATAATTGCTATTTAGTTATGAATATTGTACTCAACTTATTGATTATTTCCAGACTTATAAATAATGTAAATATCAATGTATGTATATAAATAATGTTTACATTTTTTAAATGTAGGCAAAAAGCAGCCGGTCTTTTCAAATTTAAGGCAGAAATTTCATTAAAATAGCTGTTTGCATTCTCTAAATTCATATTTGCAGCACACAACTGGTATGTTTGCGCCTTAATTTGAATTTTAAACACGCTTATTTAATTGTTCCACATTTGAATGACCTATTTCAGATTTGCCTGACCAATCATTCAAATGTTAATGCGAAAACCAAAGAGTATTACTAGATAGAGTTTTAACTCCAATGATATTGATTTAAATTGATACTTTTGTATTTTCGATACTTAAAAGCATTAAATATAATAATCATTTAAATAGCAATATCCATAAAACAATAATCTATTTAATAAAACAGTTTAAGGCACGGACAAGTGTATTTAACACTAGAAGCGCGGACCCGTCAGGAGACGGATTATCGGATATTCAATAATCAACAACTTTTTTCCGATAAAATTTTGTTGGCCAATTTTTTCTGACTTTTATTTATTTGCTTTGGCCTCTATAAATCTCAAATTTCATGAAAAGCCATGCATTAGTTTCTGAATAAAACGCAAAAAAACTTTAACCGCGGATCCGTCAGGAGACGGATAATGCAATTTTTTGACATTTTCAAAATTTCAAACTTTCAAAATTGCTATCAAATCGCTATAAAACAGTGAAAACAAGTTTATACAACATGGAATTATTATTGCAAGTATATCAAACATGTGAAAATATAAAAATATACTTGAAAACATGCAAAAAATACTCAAAAAATACGAAAAATGAATTATGAGAAAAATTGAAAAATTACGAAATATTTTCGACTATAAAAACGTATGAAAATGGTTATTACGCATTATTATCATAATAAAAAAGCATGTAATCATGTAGTAATCAAGTAAGTAAGTTCAAGTCAAGTTAGTTCAAGTTCAAGTAAGTTCAGGTGAGTAAAAAGTAAAATAAGTTACTGAGGAGGAGGCATACAAATCCCGCACACATTTGCCAAACATTTCCCGCATACTGGACGACCACAGGATTGACACAGAAGAAGAGTTCTGTTCTTCTTGCAGTGAAGCTTCACTCTGCAGCTTGTGCGATGTTCCAGAGGTGCTGCTGCTGCTACAGGACGAGCTGGAGGTGCTGCTTCTGCTCCTGGAGGACGGCGTTGAGGAGGTTGACGACCAGCGCGTGGGAGAAGTTGCCTGACTGGATGTTCTCCATCACGGCGAAGTTCAGCTGACAATTGGATGAGGAAATTTCGTCGAGCAATGTGGCGATTTGTGGATTTGGTGTACAAAATCCACGCATTGACACCAGCGATGTCGAGGATGTTGTAGAAGACAGCCAGAGGCCATCTTCTACAACCTGCCTTCGTGGACATAAGGCGGCACATACTATCAAGGATGTCTACGCCGAATTTGTTGTTATTATAGTAGATGATGGTCTCTGGCTTGTGCTTCCCATCTGGTTGAGTTCTGTTGCCTTTGTGTTGAGTGCTGAGTATCTGGACTGTCTTCTTCGCCTTGGCCTGATATCTGGTGAGATGCACCTCACCAGACTGGAAGAATTCCGACGTATGAAGAGGAATAATGGTCGGCGGAGGGAGTTCACGACGGTTGGATCGGATCGTGCCAGTAATCGTCGTGTTTCGTTGAAGAAGGCGTTGAGCGAGGTCCATGTTGGTAAAGAAATTGTCGCTTGTTACATTGTGGCCCTTTCCAAAAAAAGGGTCCATCAATTTCATTACCACATGAGTACCAAGGGAATCTTGACGCTCTTCATCTCGGCCCAAATATGGAATGACATTGAGGCAGAATTTGCTGTCCACATCGACGAGCAACCAGAACTTTATACCAAATTTGTCCGGTTTTTGGGGCATATATTGGGTGAAGCGACACCGGGCTTTGGTCGGAAACAATTGTTCGTCGACAGTTAGCGAAATTCCAGGTCTATAACTCTTTTGACAATTTTCGACGAACTTATTCAAAACAAATGACATCAGCGCGAATTTGTCCACTTCAAGATTTTCACGACGATTCGCTCTGTTGTCGAAACGAATTAACTTTTTGATTGCCCTCATTCTATCGCGTGGAAGGGTTCGATTGAAAGCAGAACAGCCAATTGTTGTGGACCATAGACTTTCCAGAGGGAAATTTCTCTGGTTCATAGCACCTCGAAGAAATAGAAGTCCTATGAACTTCTCTAAGTCAAGCGGAGTCAAATTGAAATCAGGATGAGATGTGCGCGCGAAATCATTTGTACACTGGACGATATGGTTGATGATGTCGTCGTCGAGAAGTAGGCGAAAGGCATCTAGGGGAGTGTCTATGGCGCTGGAATACCTCGTCAGTCCAATGCGACTTCTGAAGATGTTTCTTTCTTCCAATCGACCGATGTGCGGCTCGTCTACGAAGGTCCACTCTGTACCATTTCTTCCTCGTACGATTCGAGCTTCAGGACGTGGTTGAGGTTCTTCTTCTTCTTCTTCATCTTCCTGCTCACTTTCATCAAGTTCTGGTTGATCTTCTGCCTCTTCAGAGATGGAATCAGTCGAACTATCATCGCCACTGTTATCACTGTCCAGGGCTAATATTCCTTCCAAAACTTCTTCTGCTGTTATTCTTCGTGGCATAATTAGAAATTTGTGAAATGATAAACTGATGAAATTATAAAATATGATATTCATTTATAGGATGTGTGAGGTACATAATAGTTGATAAGACGATTACGTAATCATTCTACGTAATCCGCCGCAAACGAGCCAGGAGAATTAGGACTGAGAAGATTATTACGTAATCATACTGGGTACATGCTTTTCTATTCATATTTTATAGCGACAATGATATCAAATTGCCGCCGCAAACGAGCCAGGAGAATTAGGACTGAGAAGATTATTACGTAATCATACTGGGTACATGCTTTTCTATTCA
>JAYRBW010077561.1:0-24530 GCA_036023295.1 Invenusta paracnida | reverse complement strand
CAAGTATTGGCGCTTCTTATTGGAGACCTTCGTCACTGCGCATGGTGGACTGGTGGCAGCTCAGACCGGAGGACCGGATCTTTTGGGAACTAAGTTGTGGCCCATGTTTGTCTTCGGGTTCGCCTTTGTACTTGTCTTTACTCAGGTATTCCTTGCAGTATTATAACATCAATTGCTCGTTTTGATCAGAAAATAAATAGCTTAATAGATTTCTAACACAATAAATAACGTTCATGAATAATTTAAAAAATTATAAAAATGTTATATAATTACGCCTTACAAAAACAAATTATTATGTTTCATATTATAAATTGAAATGTGCTATAGATATTGTATGTATTAAAATTTATTTCCGTTTACATTTTTGTTTGATGACATTCAATCTTTACAATGTCTAACCGCCAGATATGCCTGACTCTCGTTTAGACTTTTACTCTTTTAGAAGTCATGATCAGTAATATGAATCGAGAGGAATCGAGCATTGGAGTATGCACCGAAGGGCAAAACTAATTAATTTGTAAAAATTTTTTATCTATTTGATCTTTACTCTACTGATGTTAAGCACCAATGAAGATTATAAAATTGTTATGTCTTGGCTAAACAATACTTGCTAATTAAACATGAAATATATTTTATCAGTTATTTTCCAGTTCTCTATTTTATATGTATCCAACATATCTTCAGCATATACATAATTATATATTTTTTATTTGTTTGTGCTAAACAAGTCCAAATAAAAAAGAAAATGATCGTATAAAATAATCATTTTCAGAAGAACATTGGCCTTAGCTAAGTACATACATCTACCTAGGTTGTAGCATTTTCCATAAATAATTCTGACAACAATAAACAAATATAAATTGATATGTAACGTAAATTTGTTACGGATACGTCAAACCCCAGACATTGATAAAAAGAAGTATATTGTGCTTTTCGTAATAAGTCCAACCACGATTTCAACTATACGGAGAATCAGACAAATAATGATATATGGATATGCTTATTACCAAAAGCCAAAATAGATGTGTTGGCTATGTGTTGGCTATGTTCATTCCAGCTTTATTTCTATATGCAATTAATGTTTATGTTAATTTTAGAAATCGTATGGTGCACTGTCGTGGATAGAGTATTTAAAATATATATATATATTACGTTTATGTTGCTACATACATTGAATTTCTATTCTTCGTATAAGTCAAGCCCTCTTTTTTTAGATAAATATATTGTATTGAAAACCTGACTTATGTACGTTTGAAATACTGTTTACAAATTATAATCGATTATTGTCACACTTTTTCCTTTAAATGTCGACTTATTTCAATTGTTACTACAAATAAGGTATTCAATTTAAACAATGTAATGTTATACTATTATGCTGCAATTTGCGACTTCCGTGAAACTTATATATGCAATCAATTGGCACATTTCATACTCTGCCCTCCTCTTCTGTCTGCTCCCACTGTCAGCTCTACGGTCTTCCCTTCTGGAGGAAGATTCCAGTGTGGACCCGGGTATTCCCTCCATGCATCTACATCGCCATCGTGATCTGGTGCTACAGCTGGATCCCGGATAGTAATGGGAAAACTTGGGTTCGCATGCAGGAAATCATTCGAATTCCGGCCGTCTACTACGGCTTTTTTATTGCCATCTGGCTGTGGCAGTTCGCACTTATCAAGGTGAAGTATAAATATATAATATTTTATTTAAAATAAAGAAATGTACATTCACTGAACCCTCTAAGTTCTGAGGCTTGAACAAAAATTAAACAAAATTGTCAATTAGAAACTTACTCGCTTCAGTTTTCCTTTATACGTAGATAAATATTTCCATATCTCCATAAATACTTTTGTAGATTCAAGAGAAGTTCTGCACAGTTGGAGACAATGTTAGACGAAAGAGCCGTATTTTGGCCCTCATTGGAATCACCTTTATCTATCTGATTTTCATCGCTTGCGCTATTGCTGTTGAAGTGACCAGTGTGTCTCTGGATCTCATTATACTCATGATTATCTTCTGCGCTATATTCACATTTGGTGCTGCCATCACAAATGTTCTCTTCAACTGGGTTCTTGCACTGCCCACGAGCCTTCTATTTGTGAAGGAGGAATTCAATCAGGAAACCGTGAAGTTCGCAAAAACAGGGCGAGTTTCTCCTCAATTGAACGAAACGGCAAATTAGTTTTCATATAACATGTATTAAATTCTTCAATTCTGAAAAACATCTAAAACGAACATATCATAACCTGCCTTACAAATATTAAAATCGTGTTAATCTTAACTGAGTTATTAAAAATTTATTCATCTCGATAGAAAGTATTCAACTATAATATAAAAGGATGTAACAAAAAATGACAACTTATTTCATTAGTTATCAGAGTTATTATTTAAATATTCTGAATCATATCATCTTCGAATAAATAGGCACCACCATCATCTTTTTATTTTCTTATTATTTTATTTTATGACATTTACATTTTTATTTGTTTGATTTTCCAGTAAATATATTTTGACATATATTTGTTATGAATTTTAGTATTAGATAAGTTTTTGGTATTTTAATCAAGCGGATAAAAAAATCAAAATTAATTTTGAAATAATAATTCATTATTATTTTGTAAAATTTAATATTGTCAATAATCTAATTTATAATTTCCATAAAATGATAGCAAAAATATAAACAATTATTTCTTTAGGTACTTAAATTATTACAAACCAAATTCAGATTTAAGACAAAATAAAATTTATATATAACAATTATTAAATATATTATTTCAAGTATAGCATCTACGAGTTTGTAAGTGTATCATTTTCCGTTTTTAATTAATACATAAATTATAAGACGATTAACAGTATTCATCATTTTAATTAACATATAACTATATATTTCGAAAAGTTTTTGATAACTAAATATTCACTTTTAAAATTTACACTCTCAGTATGCATACCTGCATTTACTAACATAAAACATATCAAACAATATTATTCTATAATTAGTCAATAAACTGATTTGTTGCTGTATGTGTAGACTTTATAAAATTAATAAATAACAAATTACTATCATTTTTAATAAAAAAAATAGTTTTTGAAAACAGCATACTCAAGAAACGAATAAAAGGATATAGAAACAATCCGTAGATGGAACTATAATATTTTTGATGAAGCGTTGATCATGCACTCCAATTTCCCCAATAAAGTCCCCGACACTTTTGGAAGTAGTTAGAGAGTGATTGATGGTAAGATATGATCCTCTGCTTGAAGAGCCATCAAGATAAATATCTTGACAGCGGTATATGTAAAATTGAAATAAAATTATCCGGATATTAAACCAATGATTTATTTAGAAGAATGAGTGCTGTCAAAGTTACACAGAAGAGTATAATGAATTGATAAGAACCAGAAATTATTTAACTACTATTTAATAAACATATATATGTACATATATAACGAAGACTAATTGTTATATTAAATGTATTGCTTTATTTTTGCTTGGGAAATTCTATGTGTAATTAAAAAACTATTTTTTATCTTATTAAGTGTTTCTAACACTTATTTCAGTTTTTAAGTATACTCACTTTAATTTTATTCAAAGTGCAATAGAATTTCTTTTGAAAAGTTCCAATGTTTGAAACATGACATTACGAATAGTAAATATCGTTATATAATTTTTTTAAATATTTGTTATGCATATTTGTGATAAAAATTGCAACTCATATGAAAATGATTAAATTAATATGGCACAATTTAATTATTCAATAAATGAAATACTTCACTGATATTAATAGTATTATTGGTGTGATTATTTAATATTTTAAGCATTTAAAAAATATTTATAACTTTTTAGAAGTATGTATAAGTTGTATCATATTTGCAATATATAAATATCAATATATTAGCTATTTGTATGTATAATTATTTGCAGCACTATAAGAATGGGTTCAATTGCATTTATCTACATTTTAAAATAAACAAATTTATCTCAGGCAGGATCCATTGATTTTTGAATAGGTTATATGAATACACAATGCACAAGATATATTCATGTTATTAGAAATATGTTAAATAGAATGATATTGAAATTAATAATGAAAATATATTATGTAATCTTCTATTTGGAAGGTATACTTATGATTTTTTACCCTGCAATAAATAAAGATTTTAATATATATGTATATCATTTAAGAATTTAAAATAATATTACCTTATAGACTATAAGAAATCCCTTTAAAGAAATTACCATCAATAGTATAGATACAGCTTATTATAATTAATGTTGTTAATTTAACTACTTATCTAAGAACAAATTTGGTTTTATTTTTCAACAGTATTTTATCTATACTAACTGTATTTAAAACATTTTGTTACAATAAAAAATATAGTTTATAAGAACTTACTCTAATGAAAGAAACTATTCTATCAATCTTGACTTTTAGATCCAGGAATAGTTTTATAAAGTTGATTATTATTAACAATTCTAAAGAGCTAGACAATATTAAAACTAAGTATAATGTTATAACTAGTAAGGTTATAGGTATACTAACACAGCATTTCAGAACAAATATTTAACGAAGTGTGTATGATAAATAACAATTGATTGTTTTTGCCTTAATAGTGCTTTATTAAATTAGATAAATTGTAATGCTATGTGATAACATCTTTCATTATATGTATTTAATCATGTAAGTCAGGTAATTACTTTACTTTACTAAAAATGTATTAAACAGTTTATAAAGTTTATTATAATTGGTGTGTAATATACAATATATTTATTTATATATAGTAACATAATCTATTAAAATTATAAAATTATGATAAAATATATCTATCATAGAGTAATTATCATCATTACTCTATGATGTCTATCATTTAGTATAATATATATGTATAAATTATTAAACATAAAAATTATAGCTACATTATAATAAATATATGTAGATTTCTAAATACAAATCATCCCCACCGAAACAAAAGGATTAATAGTTTAAAACAATGTCGAATTTCATATTTAAACTATTGTCTAAAATACATAATATGTAGGTACTAAATAAACAAATAATTAATTGTTATTTATTACAGCTCGTTTATAAAAAAGTTAAATTATTATTTATAAATTGCTTCAAGAACATTTAAGCATAACATCTTTTTTTAATACCATCAAGCGAACTTTTTCACTACGGCATGGGTCACATGGTGTCTCTTATTATAATAATTATTCGTCCTTGGATTAGCATTTATTTAATTGATAGTATCTCAAAATCAATAATAAAAAAAATTATATATCAATAGCAGGAGCGGATCCAGGATTTAGTTAGGGGAGTTCGATATTTGTAAAATAGACGTCCGTTTTTTAAAATGCACTTAATTTTTTTCAAAATATTTAAAATATAATAAATATAGTATAGTTTAAAAATTATTTAGGTATAATTTTTTATTAATATAACCCGTATATTATATAGGAATCCATATTGTGTTCTGTTCAAAATAAAACGACAGAGTAATTGCATCATCATATAATGTTATTATCCTTCAGCTCTCAATTGGAAAACCTCTGACATTATAACATATAAATAATTTACAATGAGAGGCACCGAGATAATGGGTAACAGCTATACAGTGAGAGGCACACAAGGCTATTAGTCTTGGCTCATTAATTGGAAAATAATTACATTAAATGTTAATATATTATGTTGTACAAATATGTATATAGGTATTAATTTAAAAGCAAACACCGCATTAACATACGTCTGGGATGGCGTAACATAAATGTATTCATTAATGTTTCTCATTAATTTAGCCGCTATATACAGTATTGAAGGCTAAATGAATAATATTATGATAAAATAGACGGGTTATTTTCCTAATATAGCTAGGCGCCTAAATTGTAATTCTACCAAGACAGAATAATTTTTTTATAGAGTAGGTCCAGATTGTGCCCAGATAGCATACGTTTCCTCTAGTCATACTTTCATTTGAAAAAAGGCACCGAAGTCCTGAGGGGGGTTTGTCCGAACCCATCGAACCCTCCCCCCCTGGATCCGCCACTGAATAGCAAAGAGTATAAAATCATAACAAAACTTGAATTTATAATAATTTAAACGAAATTATTTTGTTCAATTAAAGAACTAATAATAAACTTAAATTACTCTAAAACACTATCAATTATAAATAAACTTTATTAAACAAATATATACATATTTTGTGATTTAGGTTCATTTGTCATAATATACGTCATACGCGTGTATACTACTCTTTAAGCATTTACGCATGTTATGATCTACTAATTGTTTTTATTCTATGTAAAACTTATTTCTTTAATTAATTTGTAATTACCTTTGTTAGACATCATATATATATGTATATACACATGTATAAATATGAATATTGTTTAAGTCATTATTATATAATCACAATTTTTATTAAATGCTAAAAATAAATAATATGTTTGTACAATGTTTATTGTTGGTTTCTATAGAAATACGTATACTATTACATATAATACAAAATGTAATATAAAATTCTACATAGTAATTAGTAATTACAGTAGTTTATAAAATGTTACTTTAAATGTACCCTTTTTGAAAATTCTTGCGCCCCCCCTTTTCAAAATACTGGATCAGCCAATGTCGTTGATATACAAATGTAATTAAAATAAAAATATAAATAATATTAAATAATAATTATAATAAAAATATTAATAATTAAAAATATTGTGACAAATTATCCGAGAGATTTATAGTAATCTGTGAAATAGCAATTATAATCTTCATCAAGCATACTTTTCTATATTTTATATTTTATATGTATAATTTTACTACATATGTACATACATAGTTAATAACTAATAATTGTGTTTGGTAAAATACCAATAGTAAGTATGACATACATACTTTATACAGACACATTTATAAATTTATTTATTGTTAAATACTAATATGAAACATTTAATTATATTAAATGGATGTCTAGATGTCAAGATTATATTAATTAATTACTAGTGATATTTCATAGAGTACATTAATTAGCATATCTTCTAACTTTTTTCACAATAAATAAAGCAAGTTGTATAACCCCTAGATCGTTCCGATACAATTCTATGTTTCATAATAAATTTCAGCATAGTATTTCAATATATTTTAATAATGAAAATTAATTAATGATATTTGACTAATTAAATTAGGGCAACATTTTCTGCATTAAATTGCAATAAAGATTATAATTATATTTTAACATGTTAATGCTCTAATTATATATTTTTATATATTTTTTATATGCTTATTTAGAAATTTTACTTATTGTATTTTATTTACTATATATTATTTATGTACTATATTTTATTTACTATAGATTAAAGATGCTTTATAGTATATACCTACTATGTATATTGTACTTACTTTGTGTGTTTTTTCGTAAAATATATAATATTTTAGAATAATTATTAATTTGAGTGTAAAAAAAGACGATTGACTTACTAAAACATTTTTTCTATTATACATATTATAATTTTTAATAATATACTATTAAACTACTATTACTAATGTAAGTACTATAATGTTTACAAAATTCAAGCATATATTTTTTATGATGTAGTAGCTGAGGTAGTAAATCATATTTTCCTGTTTATTTTCAAGTATATTTTATTTTGCAGAAATAATTTCAACATGGATTGATACGTCATCTATATTATAGCTATATTATAATATTCCTGTAAACAAATGCCGCATATTTTTGTAGACATAATACGAAAATGTCACTCTAGGTACTTAAATTTCAAGTAGGTATACATATGTACATACATTAGCAAAAGATAATATAAAAAAGCTTGCAATAATTTTTAAATTTTGCTAAGGTACAAACAATTGTATTTTCAATTTAAGTAAAGCGTTTTTACCGTATATAAAAAGGTAGTTAAATTATTTATTTTACTGCGGCTTTTACATTTTAAAAACGGCAATTTTCAAATCATAATTGGCATTATAGATTCAAGAACGACATGTTCATTTATATTGCGACTATCTCAGTACATGAATCTAACTAAAAAAATTAGCAAAGGCAAAAGAGATATGTAATTAATTATTGAAAGATTAATTCTATTGTATGGTGGCCATATTATGTCATTATTAGGGGGTATATATAACTATAGATTTTTTTTATTATGCATTATATAGCGGAAATCTCAGTTCATCGATCGACACAAATCATTTTTATAACGACAACTCTGTGAACTATACCAGTATCTCAACTAAATAGTAGAACATTGTTAGTTTAATAGCGGAAATTTCATTCCATAAATAGTGAAATAAATAATTAGAAACCATTTATCCAGGAAAGGACAATGTATTGTTTTATATCTAATAATTAAATACAAAAGGTATAAATTATTTTAAGTAAATAAATACCAACAAATTTATGCGTGATTTTGAATAATTTTTGGGCCGCCTCTTGGCAGAGTGGCACATAATTATTGATGCCGTCTAATTATTGACCAAACAGTTCTTCTTTTAATTCGCAATATGTTTGCAGTTTCCATATTGTCGTTTCCGTTTTGATGAGTCGCTATATCTCTTTCTTTATCACGAGCTGACATTCTTGGGCCTGAAATACTTTTAAAAATAAAAATAAAGGAAATAATTGTGTAAGGTAACAGTTATATAATATGTAGTGGTAAAATAATTGTATAAAAAAGTAAATTAAACACTATTAATGAAATTAAATTGCTGCTATTAAACTGAAAATGTTCTACTATTGAATTGTGATGCCGCTAGTTGTCTGAGTTGTCGTTAGAAAAACAATTTGTTCTGAGATTTCCGCTATATAATGCATAATATAAAAATCCATAGTTATGTCTATCCCCTATTAATTTAATGACATAATATGGCCACCATACACTATAAATAAGCTTTCGATAATTAATTACATATCTCTTTTGCCGTTGCTATATTCTTTAGTTCGATTCATAACTGAGATAGTCACAAATGGTAATTATGGTTTGAAAATTGCAGTTGTTGAAATGTAAAATCTGTAGTATCATTTTAAGCATTTTTTTCAAAATTGATAGTTATTACGTTCTTAGTAGGTACTATCTAGATTTTAATATTACTTCAATTTATTTCAAAATGTGTATATATTATAGTTGCAATAATAAGAAGGTTTATTAAAAAACAGATGAATTTAAAATGCAGATTCAATTACTAGAATATAAGAATATAGACCTAAAATGCAATAATGTATTAAATAATACAGAATTATTTTCCATGGATTGAATACATATCCATGGGAAGTGTCAATGATTTTAGATGAAATTATTTCAAACCTATTTGAAATTGCGAAATATAAAATGCCAGCATATAGCATAATTCTAAATATAATTGTCGTTCTATAAAAATAAAAATAAAAACAGTTGTAGGATCAATTCTTTTCAAACTTTTTCGAATAAACAATATTCTTCATCAGAAAAGTTAAAATACCTAATATTACATTTCTACACAAGTAGTATTTGATTTTCTTGAAGCATGTTTAAAATGCTATATTATACAATAAATCGTTTTTAATAATGAGATGTTAAGCAAAATTTGTATAAAATAGAATTATGTCATTATGTATAGAAATACGCACTATGGTCAAACTTAAATGAACTATATAGGAATGGATCGGCGACCTCGAAACAATCAGAACATTGCATTTAAAATCTTTTTACTAAAACATGTAGAATAATTACAGAACAAAATGGGGTTGAATCACTAAATTAAGATGTTAACGTTAATGATTTTTAAGATATATAGAACAAAAGATGTATACAGCTGCATAAATTCCTATTTCGAAAAGATATTCGCATAAGAGACTGAAGAGTTTTATTGTTAAATAATAACATATTCTTGCAAAATTTGAATGTCAATTATTTTTCACAAAAATTATCGTTTAATGCACTGAATATTCGTCAAATAGAATATAAAAAAAATGTGTTTAGTTTATCCGTGAGAATTTGAATGAATACTTATTAGAATTTTTTTTTATTTACATATTTTGTTTATCATACTAAATTTATAGATAGAAATGCGTCTGTATATAACCTTGTTTTTGCAAATATATTCTTATATAAAATATTTATCAAATTATGTTTACAAAATTTCTGATTAAATATGGCTACAAATAGATTTAGTGCACAGATGTATTTATTGCACGAAAGTCAAAGTAGCGATATATAATGGAAGCAAAATCTAATTAACGAAATATTTGTTTTAAATTATTTTTATTTGACACAAAGAAAATAAATTACACATTATTTTACAGCAAAAATATTGTTTCCAAAAATAGAAGCAAAAAAGCACATGATAACCCTAATGTATAAATGATTGTGGATGCTGCTTTTCAACATAAAAATAGTTTATCTGAAAATGACGAGATAAGATAAAACATTACTACACACACATAAGAGATAATGGCATTCTATTATCATCATCAAATAGATGTATTTCTGTTCGTAAATAAACTAAAAATACTATTAAATTATATTTATACCTTAAAAGGTTCATTATTTTTACGATAATTTAATTATCATTTCTTGTAACTTTTAGATGAGCAAATGAAGAAAATAAGTTTTTGTGACTTTTTAAGGCAAAGTAATATAATCTTTCCGACAACTATATTTACTATTGTGTTTCTATGTTAGCGGTCACATGGCCATAATAAAAATTGTTCAATTTTAATCAATAATTTGAAAACATACATACATATATACATATATAATGCATATCTTTCTAAAATTCGATAAAATTCTGATTTGAATACTGATTAGTTTTATATAAAAAGTCATGAATTCCATTAAAATATTTTTTTTATGGTTAATATTTAAAGGAAAACGTCCACAATCGAATTATTTTTTCAATAAATTAAACCATTAAATCAACCATAAAACCAAAAAAACTATAAATCTATTAAATCAGCCATACAAAAGATTTGCTTTACAAGTATTAACATGACACTTTGTACTGTGTATTACAAATAAAATATTTCCATTTTAAAATCATTAAATAATAGCTCACTATTGAGATATAAATACTTACTTTATCCGAAAGATATTTAATTCATAATATAAATTGTACCAATCAATATAGTTTAGAATATATTCCTCAACTTTGTGAACATAACACATGTTTAATTATTTAACCATTTAAATATTTTGAACAATATCGTTTAAAATATTTTGATAACATATATTGTTGGAAATATATATATTGTTAAAATATATAACAGAAGAGCTTATACAAATTCAGTTACAAGTCATATAGAATGAAGAATCCTTACGTATTATCTGCAATTATCCCACAAATGCAATATTATAATTATCAAGTTTCATTTTCCCTACACTTATTTTTGCTACTTAATGTTAATTAACGAGTTTCACACCTGAACATTATTTAATTTCAGACAAATTGGAAAACTAATAATGTTATATTTAAAATTTAATAATTGATACAATACTACTATTCTACATGACTGAAACGTCCCTAAATTTTATTATAAATGCAATAACGGAATTATTTAGCCCAGATATAAGTATAGATAAATCAACATAAATATAAATTATTATTAAATTTCCCAGATCTTTAATAAAAAGCGTTAAATGGTCTATTTCACAAATTTGCGTAAATAATAGGTTTAAAGTTTTAACAGCGTGAACACGTCAAAACTAATTTTATTCTTTATTGAAGTATGCATATTATTATTATATATACATGTAAAAGAATTACTAACGTGTGCTAGCTACACATATTACTACTTGTTAGCAATTAATTGTGTGATTAGTTTGGTTGGTTATTTTTTCTTTATTAGTGATAATAATTTTTTTAGACAACATTAATTAAACAAAATAGCAAATACTTTTATATTTATGTTTAAATTTAGGTTTTAGTTTATAAAAACATAGTAAGGCTATATTTGATTTAGATGAAAAGAAGTTTGAAATCATTTAGATATAAATCTTAAATAATGTATAACATATTTAATTATGCTCAATTATTCCAATGAATGGGAAATAAGTTGTAATGTTATAATATGTGACATAGAATCCTGTCTCAATATTGTTCCAATATATTTACTTAATAAAATAAATCATGAGTTGTACAGTTTTCTATTTGACAGACTTTTTATTCTAATTTAATACTAATATAATGGTAATAGGGAGGATATATATTTCTCGTAATCTTTGATTTTAATTTGTCTTTTTCTTTCATGCTTACACAACATCATGTGAATGTAAGAATGAACTATAATGTGATACTACTCGTCCGTAGTAAATATTTTTATATTTTTGCATCTGATATATTGGTTTAAAATGTTATATTCTATGCAGTTTATTTTCAAATACATTTTTAATAAAATTAAAAATACATACGTTTATAGTTTAATAGTTATATAAAGAAACTCTGTATTCAATCTATAAGACTAAAAACGTAAAAATGCAATGTACTTTAGAGTATTTAAGAAGTATTTCAGAATATTTGTATATGATTCTTAACCGTGAATTTAAATGTAATTGAACGGATTTATTAATATTTCAAATAAAATATTGTTGGATTTAAACAAGTATTATACATAATGCAAACAAAGCTGATACATTTACAGCATTACATATACAACTTGTGTGATATAATTTCAGATAATTTTCTAGCCATACCCATAGTTGTAAAAAGGTTGTTGTGTAAAAACACTTTATTGAGTATAAATGTTATTTTAATAAAAACAACAAGATAGCTGTTTCAACGAAGTCTCCCTCAGCTGATTCAAATACTAACATAATTTGGCTAAAAAAAACTGGTATACGATATGAGTACAATTAACATGAATGAATTAAGTATATTAAGAATATTCTTACAATATAAAACAGGATTATGTAACAAAGTCAATTAATTTTCTTTAATTATTAAAGTAAATTATTTTAAATTATTAATTTACTTAATTAATTAAGTATAAGTATAATATTTTAGAAAATTAATTGACTTTGATACACAATTCTGTATTGTATTGTAATTATGTTTTTAATATACTTAATCCATAATTAATCTAATTAAATATAACACTTTTTTTTAATTATTCAAAACTTTAAAATGATCAAAATAATAAAGCATACTGGAATTAAATATATTTTAAATAGTATTATTTCCTAATATTAAAATAAATAATTTTTAAACACTGCCTATATATTCTATAATTAACATTTTTGTTTGATTTATTGTATGGTTTATTATTTCGAATCAATAAAGTATAGCCAAATATATAATTTAAATAAAAAATAACAATTAATATCATATATCCTAAAATATCTGCATGTTGTTCAAATTTACTTCTAATTGAAAAATGTACTACAATTATTTCTTGATACGTTGCTAAGATTTATAGACATATTTATTTCTCAAAACATTGCAACAATAAGACAGTTAAGGCGTTATGTGTGTATGATATTAGAAAACTAACTTTCCTTATATTTCCTAGTTATATGAATTGAATTAGATTACGACTCCATGAAGACGGCAGATATAATTGACATATATTCTTAATAAGCTTTGGAAAAGCTCTGCGGGTTAGACTTTAAGTTTTCCTAATTGCTAGTTATAAAGAGATAAATGACTGCATTAGGGTACAACGAGAGTCAAACTGCTGTGAAGATTTTAGACAACGTAGAAAAAATTTCTATTTATAATTCCAACAAAACATTTTACGTGTATAATATGTAATTCCCTGTCAGACTATATCTGTGTATTCTTCGTATTTGCTAGTAAATATCTTAATATTGCGATACTAAATTGAGTTATTTCTACATATATAACTGGATGGAATAAATAAATTTAGAATACAGTAACACTTCTTGAATAACGTATTCTGGCGGTAAACTACAAAGTGACTTACAGTTTTTTAATTATATAGTTAATACAACTGATTTATCAAATGGAAAATATCCAATTTACGATTAAATTAATTTCACGAAGAAGTCTAAGCTAAGTTTCTTCTATAAAAAGAAAGTTTGCGCGTTGTGACATCCTATTCATTACCGTACACGGATCGGAATCGCGCGACCAATACTTAACAAAATTTTGCACGAGTGCCAAAAATAATACATTTCGTTTAGATATAAAAAATTATATAATTACTTTTATTTAGTACTAGCATTAATTTTATATTTATTCATATAAATAGTTTAACTGTGTATAATATGATTATATATATATATACATATACATAATATAGAAGTATATTCTACATTTAATAAATATATTTTAGATTACTATTTTGTTCAATATGCCAAATCATGTCGAAGCATGTCTAAAAACTAATATATACCTACAACACTTGATTCAATGAACAGCGATTAGTATTTCTAATACAATAAAATATATATGCGAATGAGTTTTGCCAATAACATTCTAAAAGTATTAACATTTAATAATTATTCATATTTCAAACTGAGTATATAAAGAAAATATTAAAGGAAACATATTTTTATTTTAAAAATAATATCAAGTCATTGTATTAGGTCCTATAGAAGGTTCTTATATTTAGGCATGTATGTGGATAATACGTCGTATTATAAGGTCATAATATTTGTATGATCAATTATATTTTCACTAAATTTCTTTACAATTATTAAAGATTTTTATTTCGATTATGAAATATATCATGAAATAGTTTTACTCATAATTATAGATAAAGTAAATCTTATATGTATAGCAAAAAGTATATTATAGTAAAAAGTAAAACAAACACTTGACAATGCGTTTAAATATAACTAACAAATAGTACATCTATTACAGACAGAAATATGTATTTTATTATAAAATAATTCAATGCCAAATAGTCTCAAAATAATAATGTTAACATTTTGTCAGTGTTCATTTAGAATTATTTCTAATGCTGTTTATCTATTGGCTACAAAATTAATTGAATAATTACGTATCGTATAACTAGATACTTATCTCCCCATATGAATTGTATTTTTAATTTAATTTAAGAAATTCAATTTTTGTGGGTACATGTAATCTGTATTTGTATATATGGATATATATATGTGTACATAGATAATCAATATATTTGTGGTGAGTTGAACTTACCTATAGCTGTAGCTTTCATTACTTTCATTCATTATTGTTTCATCCAAGCCAATGGGTGATTATTTCAATTTTAGAACTTTATTATATTATTTTTACAAGTCAATAATAAAAAGGAAATGTTTGCTATTAGTAGACCATACAGCTTTAAATATAACCTGTACATGAATAGCATTGAAGCATTTATTTACTGAATTAGTTTGTTGCTTTTAGTGATTCAATTTTGGAAATACCTGTTTCAAATGATTGCGTACTGATTCGCCTAATACCGATTGGTCTTACTAATGTTAATTCGGAATGAATTACACAACAAGCTGTAATCAGTATTTGCGAACTCAGCTCTCCTTATAAGCCTTAAACGTTGTTTACCGATTGGCTTTATACTGCTTGCATAAATTAAATATTAACTGTAACCAGCTATCGGATTCGGCTTCACTACATTAAAGTACAGGCAAGCAAGCACACAAGTTTAATGGAACCTGCCGAATATATACCATCTGAACGAGGTGGACAATTACTGAAGCTGAATGTTTATCTTCTGTCCAAGAACTACACAAAAAGAAACAGACATCACTGGAAATGCAGAACCACAAATTGCAATCACTTCGATTACAGTAAATAATACAGTTGTCAGGAAAGAAGTAGACTATATATGTACATCCACCTTGTCAGAAAGCTGAAGTCAGCTATGCATGCTGCTAATGGAGATGCTTGTGATCACCCTCTAAAGCCTATAAAATGAGTATTTACAGACGCTTTTCAAGACGTCGAATTAGACAACGAACCAGTCCTCGATAACTTGCCAAGTCTGAAGAGGTACAAAACTGCGCTGTACAGAGCTCGTTCAAAACGGCTTCCAAAATTCCACATACCGGAGCGGAAATCAGATTTGCAGGCGCGTGGTGCACAATTGAAAATGGCTCGAACTTCGTGCTGGTAAATGATAGTGAAGTTGATCGTCTCCTTATCGTTGTAACCTAGCAGAATCTTCACCTCATGTCCCAAGCTGACACACTGTATATGGATGAACTTTTAAAATGGCACCGGAGATGTTCCAACATATCTATTCGATCCACGTCAAAGCGATGGATGCAATGGTGCCAGTTGCGTTTGCGTTGCTTCCACGAAAAGATGAGGCCACTTGCACGCGATTTTTTTTACTTTTGACAGTGGCTGCACAGCAATTTGGATATGTCTCGTCCCGCAGAATATCTGTATCGACTTCGAACAGGCAATGTTGGCTACAGTGCAGGCAGTTTTTCCGAACTGTAGGATACGTGGTTGCCATTTCACACGGGCAATATGGCGCCATATACCCAAGAGAAATATTTGGAATCAATTCATGAACATTGGAGGAACACGAACCAACAATCATTTAGAAGGATGGCATTCCGCACTAAACCGAGAACTTGGCTACCCACATTCAAATATCTATGCGTTGATCGAAATATTGCGCAGTGAGCAGCATAGGATGGAAAACAAGTTGCAACTTAACCGGTACTGGTGATGCTCCACCACAACATCGGGCCAGTTAGACCAAGAAGGAGCAGGATGGCTGTTCGATGTGGCGAAGGCAAGGTTGAAAGGCAAAAACAAGGCATAAGACCTAAAACACCAGAGAAGTAAAGACACTTACGGCAAAGGAGGGGTCAAAGAAAATAAAGACTGCTTAATACCCGAAGAAGAGATCCGAAGCTACAGAAGATTTAGAATGGGTCATAGCATGGAGCTCAAATCATACGAAAAGAGGATCGGAAAGAGTGAGGAAGGCGAGTGCAGACTGTGCGGAGAGGAAGAAGAGACGAACGAACACATCATGATGAGATGCCCGGGAACTCTTAGGATAAGAATGAACGAAAACATCAAAGAAATGGCCGATATGTGCAACCATCCCCTGAAGGTGGCCAAGATGTGGAAATGGTTCAAAAAGAAATGTCTGACTGTGGGTTGAGCAACAACAACAACAAAGCGGAATGGTTTCCAACCTTCACGTGGTATGCTTCGGGGTCCCAGACCAACGGGACGCGAAGGAAACGCTACTTGGTGCACGTCCTTGGGGTTTTTGGGGGCTTTGGCCAGGATTCCTCTAGCTACGTCTAGTCAGATCCGGTGATGTGGAGATCAACCCAGGGCCACAGTGCGGAGTGTATGGGAGAAGCACGAACGAGTCTGGGCCGAAATGCAGGGAGTGTGGGAAGTGGTCGCATCTGAAGTGCAGCGTGCTGAAGAGAGGTGAGTTCTACAAGAGTCAAGAGGATAGAGAGTGGTGCGGAAGATGCTGCGGTGAGGAGGAAGACAGGGAGGAAGTCGAGAAGCAGGAGGGAGATGAAGAGTGGGGTATAAAGTGTATGGTGAAGATCAGAGGCGGCCAAAAAGGAGTAGAGTGTGTGGGGTGTAGAAGGAAAGTGCACAAGAGGTGCTGCGGCAGGATCAGGTGGAGGGAGAAAAGAGTGCAAGTGCTGGGAGTGTGATGGTAAGGGAGAGGATGACAGGAAGGAGGAAGCGAGGGGTGAGGAAGAGAAGAAGAAGGGTGGCCTCAAGGGAGGGAGGATGTGCTCGGAGTGTGGGAGGGTCCTCAGGAGGGGCAGGGAGTGGAGTGTATGAAGTGCAAGAAGGTGATGCATGTCAAATGTACCAGGTTCAGCAGTAGGGGCAGAGCAGAGAGGAGTGGGAATGTAGGCAGTGAGAAAGTGAGAGAGAGAGTAGAGCGGGGATGTGGGCGGGGTTCACGAATAAGAAGAATGTGAGATTCACTGGGTGAAGAAGGGGGAGAAAGAGAGATTGAAGATCCTCCAAGGGAATTGTGACCACCTGATGGCGAAGGGAGGAGAGCTGGAGAAGTTCCTGGAGGACAACGAGATAGACGTTGTGCTGCTGCAGAAGACGAAGCTGAAGATGGAGGATGAGGAGGTCAAAGTGAAGGGGTACGAGATGGTGAGGAAGAACAGACGGAGAGAAGGGATGCAGAGGTTCGCGAAGGGGGGTGGCATAGCTATCCTGGTTAAAAAGGGCATCCCGTACCAGGAGATAAGATTTAGAGAAGATTTAGAAGAAGGAGGAATCGAGATGATGTGTGTGGAGGTGTTCACGAGAGGGGAAGAGAGCCGCAAGGTCATGAATGTCTACGCATCTCTCCAAAAGGGTCGAGAAATGCAATAATTATGTCATGAAAATTATTTAAATACCTTATAACTTTATTATTCTATCGATGGAGAAACTGAATCTGGCTCCAGGAGCTGGGGATGAGAGGTGGATCGTTGGAGGGGACTTCAACGCACATAACCACTTCTGGAACAATGTGGGCAGAGAGAACGGGAGAGGAGAGAAATTGCTGGAATGGATCGAGGACAGGAGCCTGATAGTCCTGAACAGTGGTGAAACCAGCAGGGTGGAAAGAGGAACGGGAAGGGAGTCCCCTCCATATATTTCGATGTGCTCGGATGGCTGGGAGATGAGGTGAAAATGAGAAGCCAGGAAGGAGCAGATGGGATCGGACCACAAACCGATTGTCTTGAGCCTGGAAGATAGGCAGGAATGTAGCAAGAGGAAGAAGGCTCGACTAGCACAGCTGCGAGCCAGGGTTGAGTAAGTTGCTCTGGGTTGGATTAGAACCCAGGATCTTTCACACATACCAACGCTCTACCAACTGAGCTACTTACCCCATATGAGTTAATTAATGACAAATTATATAGGTGACATATAAAAATTTCTATCTACATAAAACGTTATTATATTGAACATTTTCATCTATATGTCGTTTGAAATGGCGCAAAGCAATTTATCTTTTAAAGTATAATTTAACAATCATTAATGAATAATGATGTCATTTCACAATGATCATTGTTTGTATCTACTTATATGACAACTGTCGATATAAATATAAGTATTAAATACTCGTATTTAAATATAAATATACAATGTTTTAACAAAATATTATTATAAAGCCGGAGTAATTGTATTTGTTTCAAAATAACTGGTATAACAATGTATAGAATTTTTATGTAGTTTAAACGAATCAATATTTGATTAATAAGACATACTTCAATATTATTTAATACAGTTTTTCTATTGCAGTTTCAGAATGTTTATTTGTGATCATACATAATTATAAATGCGACGATTATTATAAAACTGCGGTAATATTTTGATTTTCGACGTATAAATTGTTTATGATTGTTCGCCCTGAATATATTATATATATATTTATCTTACTTTTGTTCTCATTTTATATTTCCCTGCCCTACGAACAAATCTTTACAGATTCTTGGCACAATTCGAGTACCATGTTACCCCCCTGAACCGGACGATGTGCGTGGGCTGCCAGTCTTTCTTAAAAACCGATTTGTTGGTAATTCCCGCTATGAACTACTCTATGGCCTTACCACCGCCGGCATCTTCACACAAGACCAACTTACCAAGGTTATTGAACTTTCGGATGCACTTTTTAAGAACCAAATCACGAATCGCTCAACATGACAAATCCATGGCATTTAATACCTTTATTTAGCTATTTTTTCCTTTTATTTCTTTATTTCTTTTTTTGTCTTGCAATTAAATACATTTCTCTTTTGAATGCCTCTTTTTATAAATTTACTTCTAGAAAAACAGGAACTTATAATCTAGAATTTAAAAAATATCATAACTGGTCCACGTATAAAACTTTCATCATAAAAATTAAAATTAAGATTATAAAATACATTATAATACTATGCAAAAATTATTAGAGTGAAAGAAATTATTTCAGTTTCTTAATTATTTCAAGGAGCTCAGATTTGGGACGTACGGTTTTGTACGGACCCTAAATTTTCCTAATATGTGCGTTTGGCTGCGTATAGTTTGCCATTTTATGCGTTAAATATATACCTATGTAACATTTTCTATGAATATGGTTTTATCAGGGACTGCTAAATATTAAGTATTCCGCGGGATTTATATTAAAAATAAATGTATCGTGAATAATATAAAAAAATAAAACTGGAAAGCATGACGCACATCTGAGGCCCTTATTTTAATAAAAAAACCTTAATGAGAGGCTCTCTTCATCTTAGAAATAAATATACGGAAGCTTCAAGGTTTCCTCCGGGCTTCCTCAAATTGCTATTTTTCTTAAATCTTACAGTTTTTCTCGAGATAGAACTATACGCCTTCACATAAAATTTGAGAATAATTGTTTTTGTATTGGTAATTAAAATTAGTAACTTTGAATTATAATAAAAAAAATTTGAGAATATTAAAAATAGATATAGTAGAATATTATAGAATTAAGTATCATGGCTACGAAATTTTTTACAGAGAATGAGAAAAAACTATTTAAAATTTTGGTTTAAGAACGATCACATAAAAGCCTAAAGTTAAAAATACAGAATTTCAGTCAATAAAAAAATCATAGCTTTTGAAAGTTTTAACAATCTAATTTAATGAGTCGGGGGAGGGGGTAAGAGTTCAATTAAACAGTTTAAACAATTGGGATGAATTCAGGAACTTTTTTGCCACATATATTGCAGTATAATATTTTAACAATATAATATTATTTCAAAAAAGTTCCTGGACAGATATGTAAAATAACAAGAAATATAAGTATCTATTCAATCTATAATTGTATGCATATGTATATAAAACATAGTATATTTATAAGTATATAGTTTATAGAACATATATAAATATTATTTAAATTTTAAACAATAGGTACCTAGATATTTATCTATCAGCTACGGCATATTATAAAGCATATTCTATACTTATATTCTCTGGCATAATTATTATATAAATTGTGTTTAATACATATAATGGTCACGTATTGATGGACGTTATAGTAATTTAATAAATAGGTATTTCTTTAATTTATACTTGTTAATATACCTATACCAATATTGAAGGAGAACAATCGAAATAATCGGTACGTGCCCAAAACATGAATGAAACATGTTTTGGGGTATTATTATAGATTGCTACTTATATATTTGTTTTGGGTTTATTAAAATGCACATTATTTATGTTATTAGCTGTTAATTACTTGTACATACCCTTAAAATATCGATTACATTTAGAACAGGTAAATATGGGCATGAGTATCAATATATCTTAAATAAAATAGTTTTATTACTTGCAAGCTGGCAGAAGGCGGTCACTTTAATCTGGTTTTTCGCGTGAATGGTGAATTTCTTTACAATTTTCTTCTATACTGTTACGATGTTTAATGTTTAAAATAATTAGAATAAGCAAATTTTACAAACAGAATAATATAGGAAATAGGGGATGTAATTAAAACCTATATGATCGTGAAAATAGCTCAGTAATATATTTTTTAACTATTATGTAAATGTGTCTTTGTTGAAGGAATCAAATCATTTCCTTATATTTTGTTACTTTTTAGTAATATATGTGTTTTATACATATTTTCTACGACAAATATCAACATATTTCTCTGATCACTATTTTTTATTACAATTATTCGATATAAATATAACCAATGATGGATAATTATAATAGCATGTCATGAGACATGACTCATAGATAAACTTGTCATAGTCTTACACTTACTAACAATTTACATATAATGCTGGTATGATGCTTTAAATTTTACTATAATACTTTTCTTATTAAAAAATGATAGGAAATGTATACCCATGGCATTATAATTAAAATTTAAACAGAAATTATAAAAATAATGACAAATATACTACAAGTACAGGCCACAAGGACAGGATGTCCCAAATTAGACACAAGTGCAAAAGTACAAAATTGAATGCAAGTGACAGTAAGTTGCAACTGTGTTTGTGATTCAATTTGTAGGGCTTAAAGTTCTAATAGTTCCCATACAGTTTTTAATTTCTATGAATTTATTGTTACATAGCATGTGTGGTAGTTATTTGAAATTCAAATATTCATTAATACAGTTCATGCTATTCCTGCTAAAAGCAGCAATAGAGCAATAGTTAAGTAGTCACTTTCAATTGTGGTTTGCTCCACAACAGAACAGTGAGTGTGTCTATAGATTTATTTTGGAACCAACAGTTATGAGTTATGCAGATGCTAAAATGGAATTATCTCAACTACATCCTGATGCCCCAATGCCAATGGCAATACCTGCTGATTCAACCATTAAATGGCTACTTGACAAATTTAGTTGTATTGGATGATCTTAAAGGACATACTAGTAAGAGATCTAATAGTAATGAAGCCGAAGGGATATAATAGCAGAAGTTCAAAATGTGGTGATAAATAATTCAACTTCATCAGTTTATAAGATTGCCCAACAAGCTAACACTTCAAAATCTACAGTACATTGTAATTTACAAAATGTTTTGTGTCTTTCCGTACAAGACATCAGTCAGACATGTTATAAAAGAGGTCAGTTATGATAACTGTAATTTTTTTGTGAATGGCTTTTAGGAGTAAAAGCAAATGATAATGACTTCTTGAACACATTATTTTGGTTTTGATGGTTTTATGAATTTCCAAAATTCAAGACACTGGGCTTCTGACAATCCTCACAATTTTATTCATAAATCTTTTCATCCAAAGAAGATTGGAATTTGGGCTGCCCTCTCACCTACACATGTCTTCTTTTGCTTGTTTGAAGAAACTGCAACTGCTCAGCATTATTGTGATTTTATTAATCCATTTGTAAGAACTTTAGACTAAAATAAGATTGCATATGCATGGTTTCAGCAGGACAATGCAACCACATACTGCTGATGTCCTTGAACAATATTTTGATCCTAGAGTAATCAATAAGGGATTATTTCCTCCCCATTCACCAGACTTGATACTGATGGATTATTACCTTTTGGGTTCTCTCAAACATTCAGTTTATGCTAATAACCCATGTCCCACACACTCTGAATGATTTTAAAGACAATATTTCTTTTGCAATAAATGCAGCTCTTCTGGCAGTGGCAAAAAACATTGCACAAGCACAAAAGTGTCTTGACATTGGTAGAGGTCACATTGAACATCTATTCTAGTATTTTTACAGATATATGTAATGTGTACAGATCTATATTACTATTTTCAATTATATATTACTGTATAATATTACTATGTTCAATTATATATTGTTTATACCACTGATTATCACATTTATACTTTCTCACTTGTGTTTAATTTGTGACACCCTTTAGTATAATACTATAACTATAATATGCATATTACTATTAGACTGGTCTAGTAGCAGAGAGATAATTTTATAAATATATAGATATGCTAGTAGCAGAGAGATAATTTTATAAATATATAGATATGTAATGGCACAATAAATTAGTTATGTTTTGTTTATAAGTATAATATATTATAGATAAGATGTTACCAATTAATAGTATACTATTAGTAATACTAAACTAGATAGTAGATAATATTAAAGATTTTTTACAATGATCATAATAACATTGTTATTGTCAATGACAATGTCATTATAATAACATAGTATTATAAAAATTTGGAGAAATGTTCTGTGTTTAGCTTTTAGAACTAGAACAATAATATCAATACCTAACACCTAATGTTTCGTCAATCTTGACTTTAGTTTATCTCTAATTAGTATAGTATTTGTTATAAACAAATATAGTATAAAGGGGCTCTGATTCAATTTAGCACTGCAGGATGATTAAAGCTAATAAAATAAGGGATCGTGATTATAATTTAATAAATCAATAATATTGAATTATTGCATTACATTTACTATAATAATTGCTATTAATTAAAATAATTTTAATAAAATAATTTCTATTAATATATTCCTATAATTATATTAGATAACATTAACATAATTCATTTGTTAATAATCATGCCTTTGGATTGCTAAATATCCTGCAGTGCTAAAGTGAACATTAAAGTGAACTAAAGGAAACAGCATTTTAAAATCCACTTATAGATAAAATATAACCAAGTCAAACTGTAACCATGTCAAATTGTACTCAAGTCAAAATTTAACCATGTAAATATAATTTATCATTTATGGGTTGTACATGCAATATCAATTTTCTAACATAGGGACTTCATCTTTTCTGGCTTGATAAAACAAAGTAACCAATTCTAACTGACATTACATGTACACCCCATCAATTTTTTCTATGAAATGGTAACATTTTGACTGGGTACATTTTGATGCAGTTACATTTTGATCTGATCTTGTAAGATCATATATAATATAAGATTAACATAAACATGTATTAATAAAATAACAACATTAATTAACATTTTTAATAACTTTTATTTTTAAACCAAACAAATACAAAATTTCAACTCCTAATGAGAAGACCAAGAAAGCATAGCTATATATACTACAATAATAAAGTGAAACCGGAAATAGGCATACTTCATTGCAATTTCAATGCATTTTCAAGCAATGTTCAATTATAGTGAGCATAAACAGGTTTGTAGCACTGTTGATAAAGATGGTATGGTAATAGAATCTGTGTAAGTAGAAAAACCTGC
>JAYRBW010077550.1:0-24536 GCA_036023295.1 Invenusta paracnida | reverse complement strand
AAAAATCAAATGTTACAGATAAGTAGGTAAATGGATAGGTGCCTATAATAAACAACAAATTAAATTTTATATTACTTTCTGAGTATAGGTATCTCTACGAATTTTACTATAGTTTTTCTAAACAGATCAAGAGAGATATTTATTAATTACTATAATATACGTAAATTGATACCTTTAATTTAACGCAAAAGCGTTATCGCAATTCACCTTGTATTATAATTACGGGGTATGCCACCTATATATAATTTATAAAACATAGTTAATATTCTATAATCTATTATAAGTTATATTTATATTTATATAAATGTAAAATTAAGAAACAGCTAATATTTGCTATTCAAAAATTGAATATATTCTCTAGAACTAACCCACGTTACACTAACCTACGTTACGTAACTAAAGTTAGTGAACATTGTTTGAAATCAATAATTCCCTCTTGTTTAGAGTAATCATAAATAATAGAATACAAGTATTCTGCCATACTATAGCATCTTTATAGAAAATCATTTCGATTTTAGACAAATATATGACTATCGATAAATGACATTGTAAGTCTGTAATGTAGGTTAGTGCTGCACATACTCCCCTATAGTTATCATAGAAATAAATATGAACTACAAAAATATCGGCCAATATTTCATTTTTAATTGGTCATAATAATCATGTATACGATCAGGTAATTTTTCGTTGAATATCGGTATATATATTCTTTTAAATACTAGATGGAGCTATTTATCTGAATATAAGTTTCTAAATCAACCCATTTTTGTGAAATGAATTTTTAAACCGCCCAAATTGCACAGGCGTCTGAAATTTATCGATATTATGAGTCTAAACCATCAGTGAAACCTGTTCAGACGACAGGAATACCAATTTTATTGAAAAAAACTGGCTATTATTTTACAATAGGAAACATTTTTAACAGTTATACTTGTTGGAAATTTCTAAACCGTATTTAATTTCATAAATTCATTTTGGATTACTTCAAAAAATCACTAAATAGATGTGATGTATATGATCTGGGTTACCATTTCATTTTATAGAAATGTAAAATAATATATTTAATTTTATGTGAAAATTATTAACTATTTCTTATTTACTATGCTTTTATATTTATATATTTGTATATGCTCCTATATGTATTGATTATAAGATTATAGTGACATTTCACTTTCCAACTCATTAGAAATAAAAGTAATTGAAATCACCAGTATGATCTATTTTTGATGATCAACCCCTTTTAATTATGCTATAATTTTTTATATCCATGTTTGACATACTTAATTTATAAAACGGTGGTTCACTGTGCAGCATTGTATGTTATATATTAATGACGTAAGCGCTTGCTGTAAAATATTTGTTTAATAAACTACAAATTTTCGAATTAACCTCCTAGTCAGAATGAAAATAACAAGTGGTGTTTGGTACTATATGTGTAAAGATTATACAATCAGATTAAAAAAGTGGAGAATTGATAAGAGAGGGGGAATGCTAATATGCAGCTTGTACATAAGCTGAGAAATAAAACGCGTTTTAAGACAGATTGAACGAGAAACGATAGAGAACACAGAGAGAATTATACAACAAGATATACTGCAAGGCAGTGCTACACAAAATCTGAGATAAATCGAAAAATAAAACACGTTTTAATAGATAGGGAAATCGAACTTTCTGAAATTAAACAAATATTCAGAGAGTTCGATATCCCCATCTTACTATTTAAAAGATCTAGAACGCTATAAGACAAACCCTAAAACCGAAAACACGATAAACCTCATGCTCACTGAATACATGCCTTCTCCTTAACCCTCTATGCCGAAACAGAAACTGCGTTTACAAAATGCCAGTCTCTACGTCGGAAGCATCATACGACACAAGGAACACCTAAGCCAGCTCAGTGTTCAGACACTACAGCATATGCCGGAACACTGTTCAGCATATCCGTAATTGCTAGGGATAATGATTCCATAAAATTGAGATCCAAAGAGGCCATTGCAATCGAGAAATTCTCCCATAGTCGCGCTGAACGGGAAGAAATAAAATCCCTCATATTCGCATAGTTATCCCGTGTCTCTCGCTACGCTACGCTTTTTCTTTTGTTTGTCTTTATGGTAAGCTCTCTTTTTCTATCTTCCCTTTTTAAATTTTCTTATCTTGCCTTTTATATAATATTATTTCTAACTCTCGGTTTCAGATTTGTCTTGTATTAAAACGTGTTTTATTTTTCGATTTATCTCAGATTTTGTGTAGCACTGCCTTGCAGTATAATTCCCTATGTTCTCTATCGATTCTCGTTCAATCTGTTAAATCTGTCTTAAGACTCGTTTTATTTCTCAGCTTATGTACAAACTATATTAGCTTTCCTTCTCTATTATCGATTCTCTGCTTTTCTCATCTGATTGTGTAATCTTCACACATATTGTACCAAACACCACTTGTTATTTTCATTTTATCTACATGACTAGGATGTTTAACCTCAAATATTTGTGGTTTATTAAACAAATATTTTACAGCAAGCGTTTACGTTTTTTGTTATATACATAGTTTAATTTACTAAAATATCAAATTCTCATGATGTACAAATCTTCCTTTAGAAGTTGTTCAATTTCCTTACATTAACATATTAATAATTAACATGACATATAGGTGCTGCATATATAAATCTATAAAATATGTAAGAATATATAACACGAAAGTGCATAATATAGACATATACAATGATTTTTATCCCTTGTCTGTTTTTATATGTATATAAATGTTTTCATTAAAGGTGTCCATTTAATTAATTATGTTTAAAAGAAAAACTATTTATAACTAGCAAATATACAAATATGCAGTGTAACTTTCAAGAAGCTTTGAAACTGAACGATTTCGGATGGTTTGACGGCAGCTCCGAAATGCTATATTTATTTTCCGAGTCCCACAAAGCACATTGCTCGTGCTATCGTCAAACCGTATAAACCAAACCGTATTTGTAAAATGTCCTAATATACTCTTATACCGTATGTAAAATAGAAATAATAAGTATTTGTCATTTCTACTACTTAAACCTTAAACGCAGGAAAACTATTTGTATAGAATTTATGAATTCCAAATATTATTTGAATGCGTCTAATATCTATAAGGGTCTTCACAAATATATATACTTGATATTATTTAGTAATCTTAATACGTCTAATGTTTGACTGAATATGTCTTAGTTTATATTTTGAAGAACCGTGTGACAATTAATTTCTTACTATATACTATGTTTATAAATTATGTATATTTTCATTGTCACAAGTGTTCTTTAAATACTAAAAATATTTATTTATTTTAGGAACATTCTAAATAATAATAATTTCCTTTAAAAATCTATTTTGCTGTGAAACATACACATATTTATTTACAGCTTGATAAGTTTTTAAAGCCATTGATATTTACTGATATTTCAAATTGAATCATATTATGACATTTCTATATACGTATAATGTTAATTTTCACATCATCTACCTTTTTATATTTATATTCAGGGAACTTTGGATATCGTAGAGAGCTATATGGCGTCTAATCAGTCCTCACCACAGTTGAGCGTATACCGTTACTCTCCTACGATGGAGACCTACTTTGTTAAGGTAATGGTAGTGAGTGGACTGTGTTCGGGAGTCCCTGTGGGGGTTCCATGTCCCTCTACTTCTCCAATCACCTATGGTCTGCCCACACCCGGCGTCTCGGTTTCCTATCAGACTGAGTCGATTGAGGGGGAGAAGCAGACTTCGCGAGCTGTTCTTACTCCACAGTCCTCCTACTTTGCACTCCAGCTCCCCTATGTTATATTCGGTTTCGGGGCATTCTCTAACTATGTCGAGAGATTTACGGTTACTGTACCCGGCCGAGAGGTATATTGATTTATTATATTTCCTTTTCATCATGATGTTTGATTTTGTTATGCTAGCACGTTGTAAATTTCGATTATATTATTTTGAATTTCAATTATTTAATAAATTTGCGTTACCCATAGCTCTAGGTATATATTGTATTATATTTTATAAAAAAATATTTTAATTCAATAGAATACGATGTTTAACTAGAAAATTTTGTTACATTTATAATGAATCAAACATCTTTGCAAATAAGATAAGCTATTAGGGCAATTATACTAGTTTACTAAGCTTATTATTATCTTAATATATTTTCGTGAAGTGATACGCACAATTAGTAAATATACTTAGTATTAAATAATAATTATATATGTATTTTAGATTCTTATATGTAAAAAAGTGTATTTTTTAATTCAGAAAAAAATATACTTTAATAGGTCATTATTTGTTTTAGATTAGATAATTAAATAATGATAGATTATTATTTTTGTCTAATTATTTTGAAATAAACATTTTGAGTTCAAGATCACCCCACCCTCGCTCCCTCACGTCAAATCACAATCGACCAAGGCTTCAACCAATGAGAGAGCCCGCAGATTAATAAAATAGTCCGTGAGCCCAGAGGCTCCAGCCTAATGGAACGAGGTTCCAACAATCAACCCCCTAGATGTTTAGTACTAACATCCCACATCATGAAACTGAATGTCTGCCGTTGCATAGCCAGTTCTTTAGTACCACCAGACTCTTTTTCTAATTTTCCATATTAAAGAATAGGAGAGAATTCATGATTTAGACCTAATTTTCATGAAAATGCACATTTGCATGGAAATAATTGTTTTAACATTTATTGAGAATACAATGATGCATATTATTTTGTTCGTTTAAGTGTTTTCTACATGTTAGAAACAAATTTTGATGGATAAATTGTACAATTATTTTCTAGAAACATTTGAATATTAGTTTTTATGTCTATTTTAACTAAAATATTCCTAAAATAGAGAATTACTACATAGTCTACCATATACTATAGCGTGGTATATTGTTTTGTAGGTAACTATATTGAATATTGTGAAGTACTTTTTAACAAATATCTTTATTAAATTAATTTATTATGTGTATAATCGTTTTTTTTCGAAAAATTATGATTAAAATGAATCCAAACTGGGATACATTCTAACAAAAAAAAAGAAGTTAAGCACAGGAATTGTGAACACCAAAACGCAGCTTTCTGATTTGGATTTTTGTGCCAGACTGCACACAGGCTACATTCAAACTTACGCTAAGCGCAAGTTTTGAGTATGCTCATTTACATACAAGTAATGTGAACTGGTCTTAACATTAATTAACTTTGTAAAACTAATTTTTCTTTTTTATTGCGTATATTTCATGTAGTTACTAATTTGTATTAGCTTTTAAATTCAGCATATACAATAGATTAGTACAAATTAATTATTAATATGTATTCTAATTTGTATTTTATACGAAGTATCACGTGTTTTTAATTAGATATTTACAATTATGTTTATGAATTACATTAAAATTCGACAATTTGTTTGTATTTAATATTCCATATTTAGGTTCTTGAAATATTTATTGAAAATGTCACTACATCAAGAAATTCTGACATGTCCCGAGAGGAGGCTGACTTTATAGTTTCAGTAATTGTCTCAGTGTTTCCAGCTGGCGGAATAATTGGTGCTCTTTGTGGTGGATATCTAGCAAATAAAGTAGGACGGTTAGTGAACAACTATCTTTACATTTGTATAGTTTACACACAATTCTTTATCTACCGTTTCGTGTACGTATTCTTAGAAACTGTATATAATAATAAATGTTCACATTTTTTATTTTTAAAGTTATATATTTTCTCAAATTGTTATGATATACATAGATATCCGATAAATATTTTAAACATTCTGACACACACTTTCGTTTGACTATTTTTAGTACCTACTGCGCTGACATTTTATTTTGAGACACTATATAGTTTTGAAATGTATTTCATGAAATCTGTTATGCAATTTCATTTTAGAAAGAAAGCTCTCTTGTTTACGTCCATTCCTATGATTATCGGATCACTCCTTATGCTGCTCAGCAAATTATCGATTTCTTATGAGATGATAATTGCTGGTCGAGCCATTGCTGGCTTATCATGTGGTTTGTAGCAACATAATGTTTTATGACAACATGCAATTATTTTAGATGATAACATGATAAGTTTTTATTATAAAAAAGAATCACTTTCATATTAACTTTTTTTCAATTAAAACCATATTTATTAATTGATTTAATGTAAACAAAAATATTAAATTTCATAAAATATTTGTTGTGCTCTTACATAACATATAAATGCTTCATCAGTTATTTTAGCAATATAGATACTTATTAACAATAATTATTACCATCGATTTCCATTTCTTTATAGTTAATTGATCGATCAATAAATTATAAAGTATTCGTTTACCTTATTTTAAACATAAATATATATATAATGTAATTATCCTATCGATTTTTTGCAATGGGTTTTTCTTAAAATAAGAATGACTTTAATACTTTTATTTTACACTTATAGAATTAATCTCTTGAGAAGTAAAGTTTTAAATTTATTTTTTATATTATCGAGATGCTGATTCGTAATAGACCAGTCGTTATTAAATCAGTTATTAACTAGTTATTAAATATAATACTTAAATTATACTAACTAAATTATAATAATAATATCTCTAAAATCTCCCAATAATTTCTGTACCAAAAGTAAGTCAATAAAAAGGAATCAAGATAATTATTAGAATAGTTTATTAATTATCAATTAATCCGTTAACAATTACAAAAACTAGCTAGCTAACTGCTACAATTTTATTTACGTGATTAAATCTCAATATTTTGATTAGTAATTTTATTACCAATGCTACGTACCAAAGACAACGGGTTCCACTGCTCCAACGTCTTGTCTGCACACCGTAGCTGGGTTCGCTTCACAATTCAGACAATTACTGCGACCACTGGGTTTACCCCAAGAATACTAAAACATCGCTTATCACTGGCCACAGTCCGCTTCAACGTTTGACCCCTTTCTTTCTGAATCTTTTCACCACTTATTTATTATTTAAGATTCAAACTTATTAATCAAATTCAATCACAAGCATTGGCCATTCCAAAAAGATCCCATCATAATTAAACTTTACTTAAAAAAAACAGACATTTTACTCACAGATAATTAATCAATCAATACTTGTAATTACAGACTGATAATATTTACTCAAACAGATAATTTAATCAATATCTCGTAATCAAAAGACGCACCGGTAGCAAAATCAATATTTAATATGGTCATATATGGGAACACATTACTATTTAATCAATATTGATTTCCAGGTGTGTACACAGGATTGGCACCGGTATACCTGTCAGAAATCGCTCCACGTAATATCAAGGGGGCAGCTGGAAGCATCAATCAACTGATAATCGTGTTGTCGGTAGTTATTTCTGAAGCTCTTGGTCTTCCTGAACTCTTGGGAAGCGAAGACCGCTGGCAGTATCTTCTCGGTAATATTACTTAGTCCCAATATAATTCCCTAATGAAATCTTAATAATAAGTTTGTATATAATATATGTATATCATTTTAATCTTTGGTTGAACATAGTAAATTATTTTCTAACTCATGTAGTATAAGTATTTTTTCCTAAATATTGATCCTTTATTGATACTGAGTAGAAATTATATTTTCAAACCACACATGTTTGGGACTATCTTAACAGCCTCTGAACCACATAATAACTGTTTCAGATATTATGATAGTGTCACTCTATGTATGCTATTGAGCCTCTACGGCATAATACATTTACATATTTACACATAAACAGTATAAAAACGACTGTTACAATATTAAAAAAATGAAATCTAACATGGTATCTAGAAAGAAAACGAATGTCATACTATTAATAATTATGTTTACCATTCTTCTGATATAATGACAACTTACATTTTTATTGTTTTTTAATTATGGAAAATACACCGAAATTGGTTTATTATTGTATTAACATTAAATGTCCTAATATATATCATTCTATGTGAAATGCAAAATCCTACTCACGCTTAGTTGCTATGTAAATGTAGATATAATATATTTATTTTCAATTTTCTACTCCAGATAAAATATCTAGATGTAATTTTATTTCATCTCACATCATTTATAATTAATTTTTATTCCCATTATTATAGCCATTTTTTTTAATCTTTTTTACGCCAATAAATTGTATACTTCATTTATTTTAAATTTAGACATTTTTTTTCTAGAAGATTAATGATTATACTGGATGATTTATTCACTTTTGATATTTTAAATTACGTAAACTGATATATGCATACCTATATACTATATATATTATATTCTACATATGCGTATATATGTGTATTTCATTTATTTATTTGTTAAGAAAGTATAATATTATAAACTTTATGTGTCAAAATTTTTAATAAAAAAACTATTTTATATTGTTTTCAGTTTTTGTATATTTGCATAATGTTGGATTAAATTATATTGCCATAAGATATGTTTTTACATTTGATTTTAGGGCTATCAATAATTCCTGGATTTATTCAAATTGTGACTCTTATATTCTGTCCGGACAGTCCTTCTTATCTAATGCTCACTAAACAAGATGAAGCTAGAGCTAAGGAAGGTATTTCGTAATTATTTAAATTTCATAATTTTAGTAATCCAATTTTGTCTATGTAGATTTATGAGCACTTGTAATATTAACGTCTATTATATCTATCACAAATCATATGTATAAACCATACACCGCCTTAAAAAAACATTCAGTTTCTATTTTTTAATAATTTAATAAATCAATAGTTTTAATTAGGTAAGAATAAAATATGTAGATGTTATATTTATTAAAAAGGTATAAAAGTATATTTATTAAAAAGGATAAGAAATATGCCTATAGCGTAATGCTTTGTTTTGTTATTAGACAACATTTCGATGTTAACTATTCTACATTCACACGTAGACTAGGTATCTAAAACGAATGAACACAGTGGTAAACAATCTTAAACACATCGATCTTATCTGCCTCCTA
Source organism: Invenusta paracnida (assembly GCA_036023295.1). Taxonomy (NCBI): domain Eukaryota; kingdom Metazoa; phylum Platyhelminthes; order Proseriata; family Coelogynoporidae; genus Invenusta; species Invenusta paracnida. The sequence continues at coordinate 15,591 of JAYRBW010077550.1, read as the reverse complement.
TTGGTTTATTCCTTAGCCAGACAACATTGTTATCAGTAAATTATAATTGCAGACAAAAAGCAAGTGAACACAGCGGTAAATAATATTTATAATTGTTCATTTATATGGTTACCGCTGTATTCACTGACTTTAGGCAATCTACGTATGAATAGGATGTATAATATAATATAATATAATAACAAATTTCCAACTTTTAACAAAATACAGTCTTGTTATACATCAGTTCTATAGAAAATATTGTGCTGTATGGGTACATCGTTCCTATCATTTTAAATTATAAAATTCATACTGACCTTGGAATTCTTCGAAGTTCCATAATATTTATTAATGTTCTTATTATTTTAAATACAGCGAATATTTTTTAGAAGAAACAATTTTTTGTCTATTTAACACATTTTATGATATATATTATAATAATTATTTATAGGAACAATGACTAATTTAATAATTAATAATAATATGTTGTTTGAATATTTGACTTCCATTAAAAATGTATGTTAAAATTTAGCATCTTAATTGTATAATTTTTATGTTATCAGCCTTGCGACGCTTGCGGGGAAACCATGATATTCAACAGGAAATAAATGAAATGATGCGTGAAGCCCAGTTAGCATCGTCTGCTGAACCGGTAAATATCTACTTATCAAGTGATTCAAAGGAATATTTATAGAAAATATGAGGTGTAAATCGATTAGTCAAGCATCCATTATTTACTATGTAAATTATGAAATAGACATGTATGTATAAGGAAGTGCAGTTAACACTATAAAAAGGAATGAATAGTATGATTAGTGGCTTCTGTTTTCAATTAATCTTGATATAGCCACAAAGGTAAAGATTCCGACTCACGTTGTAATTCGTAGCAGGTTATTTTAATATTTTAAAAATATTAATACATAATATAATTTTAAATATTTAAATAATTCGTATTGATATGTTAGTTTATTTTCAAATTAAAATATAAATGTTTCAAATAATTATTTTGTGACTTTATATTTTAACTTTAAAACACAAATCGAAACAGTAAATTTAAAACAGAATATATATATATGGCCATTAGTTTTCTATGTCATAACATACAATCTGTATAAGGATAAGCAAAACATGGTATTATGTCAAATAATTTTAGCCAAACTGCAATGAATGCATCTAAAAAGAATATATACCTTGTGTAAACTACTCATATATTTATATCTTCAGTTAGATCATTCTGGTATAACATCAGAAATTTTACAGAAATCTCTAACATTATGGAATCTCTACACAATTTAATAGGTTTTAAAGCTTTCTTTAATGTAATAATAGTTTCATATAACTATGAATATATTTAACTTTATGTAATTAATTGTTTTTAATGAATTATATATATATATAATATGGGGCTTACTCCTCTAATAATTATAATAAAGCATCACTTGCGATCACATTTTGCTGAAATATATACAAATCTCATAAATTAATTAGTCGACATAGTCTTAAACTAATCAATCGATAATTATATAAAAATTAAAGCGAAAATCTATTTGTTAAAGTCAGGAATATGTACCGGGTTTCAATTTGCTACTTTCGAGTTTAAAGGCAGAATTAAATTAAGATATGTGTATTTATGTATATCCCGGCAAAGCGAGATCGCAATATACCATTTATACATAATATGTATTTGCTTTCCAGTTTATGTAATATATTCAAATGCTAGGAAAATTATTTTTTAGTTACATATATTTCGTTTTGTTTGAAGCGACGCAATCAAGATTAAAGCGAAATGATGAATTCTATTTTATCATTACATAAGTAATACATAATTTAATTAAAGTATATTTATTTAATAAATTATATTATTACTCATTGGATTCCATTCCGTCAACATAGCACACTATAATTTATCAGTGATAATGTTAGATATGTGTCAGATATACTATATCATTCTCTAGATTCGCAAAGGAGATACCATAATATTCCAATCGAAAGGTATTAGTCGTTACGTAATATTTTAATATTTTTTAATTATTCAATAGAATCACTAGTTGTTACATAATATACAGGGTGTTTCACTTGATCCCGCGCTAAATTTGTATTCTATGATGAACATAAATTAATTAAGAATCTGTTTTTCTGATGAATATAATAGTTAAATTAAAATCGATGTATTAATTATCTCGATTTTATTTTAACTTCCTCTTTCGACCTCTGAAGAGTTTGAGACGATTCATTTATTTTTAAAGATAAGATTAAAGTTAGGATTAAGTTCCGCAGAGTTAAAAAAAACGTTGACGGGGCAGGCCTAAATGATGCCTAAAATATCTCGACTCAATATCCAACAGATTTCAATGACATTTTCAAGACACAAACTAAAACCAATTATATAATGTCTTCCAACACTTTGCCCAATTTCTACTTCCTTCAAAGGTTATATAGCCATTTTCTCATTTAGGGGAGCACTGGAATCTGAAAAAGGAACTAACTAAGGTTTCAATTTGTCGCCACAATGAATAACTCAGAAACGTGAGACCAAAACCAATGCCTCGGTCAAAGGAGGGAGCAACTTTTTCAAATTCGAAAACATTTATTTTCTCAACTTAAAAAATATTGATGATATTAACCCTATTTTTGAAACCTCTTTCAAATCCAGAGACCTCGATCAATTTTACTCATCTTTGGGTATAATTAGCGGCGGGATCAAGTGAAACACCCTGTATATCCTATAATGGTTACTTATAAATTGAAACTGCACAACAAAGTTCATGCATTTTTTACAAATTCTACCTTCTGAATTTACATATAATATATTATATTTCCTTTTTATATTAGACATCTATAAATAGAGAATGACATTTGTGCAACACAGGTTTTAAAAGTTACCTTTTAAATTTTATTTTTTTGCTAAACTGCTTTATATGAATTAATTGTAATAAAAATACTATATTAAATATTTTTTTATTATCAGTCATAAGCGGAAATTGGTCAGGAATATTATATATATTTGCATTAAAATGTGAAAAAGTATGCCTTTTAGCAAACGAAATATACAGATTTATATTTGGTATACTAATAGAAAAATAACAAAACCAAATCGTGACAAAATAAAATATTACCAACAATGTGCTACATGGGTAAATGTATAATATATATTTATGATAGCTTGTACTAGTATTTGGAAATATATTGTATATTTATATAGTTATTATTTTATGATTTAGTGTTTTTATCAGTAAAACATTTAAATGCTATATATACAAGTGTATATTGCCAGATTAGCAAGAGTAGAAGAGTGGATGAAGTGTTTACTTGAGCCTACATAGATATATCGGCCGACTGAAATTGCAAGGCTGTTTCAGTTATCAGTACATAGTTTAGTCGATGTGAATAGGTAAATTGCAAAGTTGATGAATCATTAGTTGACCAATAAAGTCCGTATCAGCTTCAGAATGTGGAAGATCGTACTCCTGGAGAAAATCATGGACTGATGACTCTGTCAGAGTTGTATAGCCAAGCTCTTCTCGAATAATCTAATATAAGAAAATAGAACTCTACAATTAACCATTCAAAAGTTTTCAAATTAATCTAATTTATACTACTCATAAAAAAATTAAGTAGTAACAATATATTATTACTTATCTATAAAATATACACAAACTTGCTAACATTGTATTTTTATATGTAATTATTGCATATTGGAGTTGTTTGTGAAATTTTTCTGAACACTATTTTCTACTACAATTCGTAACTTCAACTCATTTAAAATTATTAATTAACTATTTATATTTAGGTATCTGTATATCTTATAAATGAAAATATAAAGAATATGATTTCTTTGTTAGAATTGAAATATATTAATTACTATAACAAAATATATATGAAAAGTCACTTAGTTTCTAACTCACTATTGTTTATAATCATTATAATACGTTAAAAATAATTAGTCGTTGTTACCAATTCACTTTCGTTATATATATTGAGTTAGTCAATTTTTCTAAATATGCATAGCATATTTATAAACTATACTAAACACAAAACTAAACCATCGTAAAATCTATACTCAATCTATGAAAATAATAAATATAATTATTTCAAATTTTAATGCCTTCTAAATAGTATTTACAATTTATTAAACAATCAAATTGAAGCGGACAAATAATAAATTATATATGCTTGGAAAATATTGTACTTGTTAACTATAGCGATTATTGCAATTAACTTAACTTCATGTATTTATATTAAAGTTTTGTGATTGAATAAGCCAATGTCTTTATTCAGACAACACAGTATAATTTAAAAATATAATATGCACAATAACAATCAATAAAAATTATTATGTATCTGTTCATACAATAGATTAATCATAATTTTTGGTAATATACGCAGGGCAATATTCTTTCCCAAATTAACGTATATATTGTGTCTACTCATTTATAATTTTAAGCATGAAAAGAACAAACCACAAAAAGTACATTTTGTGAAATTCACTTTCTATATATGTTATACATTATTATAAATATATTAAATTAATCGATATTGTGCTCATATGATAAATCTCTACGAGTTGTAAAAATAATAATTAGTACAATTTACGAGATTTAAAAGAATTATTAATTATATCGCAATAATTAATATTATGTATACAATGATTTACATAAGGACTATTACAGGGACTATTTTCCCTGGGTTCCCAAACTTTAATTGCCTCGTAAATATGGAACTGATTTTTGTGAAAAATGTATATTTATAGTGTAACATATTTCTACAAATCTAATAATATTATATTTAATGTTTTAAATTTAAGATATATTTAAGAGTACAATATTTATATCTAAGGTCTAATATTCAAAGTTTATTTAAGGTACCTATTTAATACTGATATTTTTATGTAATAATAAATAAATTTAATGAAGATTTAAAACTAAAGAATGCTGATTTGTATGTCAATAGTAAATCAGTCAGAACAGTAGGCGATTCTAAAGTATAAAGCTTATCAAAATACCTTATGATTTCATTCTATGTTGAAAAAATCTACTTAGCAAGGTATTATAAAAATCAAATTAAAATGTCTGAATTCAGTAAGTAGTGGAATAGTGGAACTAGTGGTCCAGTTGTACGTTCTTCATGAAGAACGTACAAGCAAAAGAATTATTTATTTCAGTGTTACAAGCCATCAACAATATAATACACTGTACAGTATTAACTGAACGCAATAAAATTTAGCATACTATTTCTCTTCATTTTTATACACAAATAGAATATAAGAATATGTACACATGACAATAGGTATGCATAGAAGTCAAACAGTTATGCACATTATTTTGTTACTCACAATTATTTTGTATAAGAACGATGATGAACTATCAGAAAAGTATTATGTGTTATAAAATACACGAAATAAATGTAATTCCGTATTTGGTATGCCCACCATTGTTCTTGATCACATCGTGAAGTCTCCTTTGCACAGAATAAATGAGTTTGTTGATGAAGTCAGGATCGATAGTGTGTTTAATATCGTTAGCTCGATGAAATAATTTGTTGACACCGTGAATTTTCTCCTTATCAGACAAAGTGTGTCTTTAAGTATCTTCGAAAGTCATCGATGATATTTAAGTAGAAGCTACAAGCTGTCCACAAGATGTGATTCACATTATTTTTTTCAGCATGCCAGTTAAATGAACAACTTGGAATGTATGAGAAGTATCATTGTCGACTTGGAAAATTTAGCTTTTGCTTCGTTGCAGAAGTGGCAGAATGTTTTCGTTTAGGATGTCAATGTAACCAATAACATGTTGTCATTCATAAATCCTTTGTAATGAATTCATCGCCAGTCAGGCAGTAATTGCACTCCATAATGTGATGGATCCACCGCCATCAACAAATGTTAGCTGATAGATATCTGGGTGTTTACCGCGATTTATCGTCGTGCATGAGTTTGCACCAAATGCAGCGGAACTTCGTCTGAAAAAATGACAGAATGCTATTGTTATGCAGTCCAGTCTTCACGTTCGTGAGCGCACTCTAGCCTCCGCTGCTTGTGCCTTTCGGTTAACAGGGGCTTCCGCTTGGCGATACAAGTAATAACACTTTCTTTTAGGCGACGCTTCTATCTGTTCCTGCTGACGCAATAATGCCGCCTCTTCCACACCGAAGTCCCTGCTTACTGCTGAGAGTGACTGAGTACTCAAATCTAATAGGAATCTCTTATCACGTTTGCAGTTGAGAGTCGTCCTTTTCGCACATGTGGCAGATACATTACTAAATTTATTAGCGAATCTATAATATGCCTTCAATTTCCCTAATCTTCTCGCTTACATATGCACTTCTTTGCATATTTAATCTCAGTATATAGTAGTGAGTTACAACTATGTTGTTCAATAATCTTGTGTATTGAGTCAATGCCCTATCTAGCGAGCATTCTAAAAAAGAATTTGTATAATTTTGCATGTAAACACACTTGTAATTATAAATAAAAATACACAATTTGTTTCAAACATTCAAGATTGTTCGAAAAATAAGACAGGTTACTCAGTTGATAAATCCAAAGAAAATATCATAGAGTAATTAATAATAGAATAATCATTACTCTATGGAAAATATGATCTAAAATCCATGCTTTCCGTTTATATAGCCAAGGAATGTTTACATATATATTTAAGAAAGGTTTCCAGTAAGATTGATATTTTCTATGGATCTTGTTCACACAAAGATTTGTGCGAAAAGATTTCCCCCTTTATAGCATTACTTTCATCTTTAAAAAGTCTTTCAGAGAATGACTAACTCACTCTGCCTGTATTTTATTCAGGAAAAATAATAACCTACTGGATACATAATATGAACATTTATTTATATTTAATTATACGTTATGATAATAGTGGTTTTATTATGTTCTCATTGATTAAGTATGGAATTTGAATTAGAATAATTTACATATACCTTAAAAGGTCAATTTGCTTACAAAATTTCAAATTAGTAAGACTAATCTATGCAAATTTATTAAAGTTTATTTTCCCGCCATTTTGATCACCTGGTATGTATTGAACAACTTATATATAGTATATTTTATATCAAAACTATAAATATATTATATATATTTATACATTTATATTTTATATATTTAAATGTACTTTAAATAGTTAAAACATTATGTTATGTGTTTTATTTTAGTAGTTTTATCTAACAAAACTAATTTTTTTATTAATATAAAACAAATAAAATAAAGTTAGTAACGTAAGTTAAATATATATTAAAAATACTAAGAACAATTAAATGGACTAATACTAGCACATTTTTAAAGCTGTAATATAAGTAATGTACCTATATACATTCAAAAGATACCAATGATAATACCTAACTATTATTGTTTAAATATAAAATTACAAGGCAGAGTTTTAAAATATCTCGTATAGTTAACTTCCCATTTTGTTATCATAGAATATTACAATTTAATTTGCTTCTATCATATATCTTTAATATTTTCTCACTGAAAAATTACCTATGAAATATAACTATCTAGTTGTATAGGGTATATGCGTTTAAGGTATCAAACATAATTACCCACCTTATCTATTTCGTTAACACTGATGGTCTCCACTGCGCAAAATTCCTGGTCATGCGCCGTTGCCAGCACCATAGTCTCCAACTTTCGTGACACCTCTAAAGCTAACCGGCCATCAATTGCCTTCCAGTCAGAAATACAAATGAAAAGATGAAGCCAAGAGCCTTCACGAACCGTTTCCGTTGACTCAGCAGTGTGATCGGTACCCGTAGCACAAGTACGCATGTATTCCCCCATCATGTCAAGTTCAGCAGACCCGCTGGGCAAAGGCGCCTCTTCCCAGCGATAGGCAATCGCTACACCCACAATAGACTCATCAGTGACATTTCGTGCAATCAGGGACATGCCTGACTGAGTTGCCAGCATCCTGTTGTCTTCAATGAAGTTAGCCAGATCTTCATATGAAACCTGAAAGGCTTTCACAAGTGGATCGCAGTTAAGCAGTTTCTCTGTGAGGAAATAAGTGACATCGACGTCGCTTTCTGTCAGAGGTGAAATCCGATATGACGAATTAGGCTCTTCTAAGGATGTCCTCTCAACAATTATTCCGTGCTTCACCATTGGTAGTATTTGACCAATGCAATTCGCCGATATGAAAGCTTGGACACCAGTATCAAAACCGACAGATTGGAGCTGTTTTACGCTCTTTGCTACAGATACAGGATCTCCGCCTTTGGAAAAAAAGTTATCATTGTCCACCACTTCGTTGGGTGTATAATGCAATCTTTCTGCCAAAATAACACGAATTTTATTGTTATCGGACGTGGGACACTCTTGTCTTGGTGACTTAGAACTAGGCAAAGCTGTGTACTCGAGATAAAACTGACGAAGCTTTCTTTTATCAACATTGTAAGTAATCGGATCGAGAGGAACTCTTGAAATTTGAATGAATTCTGGTCTGACAGTAAGAGGAAACTTTCTTGAGCATATGGCTTTAAGTTCTGATGAATCTACTTCTGTGAAAGGTTTCACGGAGTAAAAACAAACGACGGACGCTTTGCCATCTGAAGAAATTATCCCAATTGTTGAACATACTTCAATACCTGGATGAACCCAAATGAGATCGTCAACATTCCCAGTTTCAAATTTTTCATTGTCAATCGCAACACTGTTTTCAATTGGTCCTTTCAAAAACACACTTCCGCTTTTTAGGAAACCAAGATCTCCAGTACAATGCAGTTGACTGTATCCGCGTCGAGGTTGAATCAAATTGTCAGTGAAAGTTCTCCGTGTTCCCCTTAAAGAACGTCTAGCAGGTTTCGGATTTCTGTCCCAGTAGCCATTTGAGACGGCAAAACCAGAAAAGCAAATTTCTCCATCACAATTGGCCTCTACAGGTTGTAAGTGTTGATCCTCGACATATACATCTGTGTTGTATATCGGCCTGCCAACACTAAGATATCCAGATTCGGTGTTAAGTTCAACAACGTCTGCACTGCTGTAGATTTGGGACAAAACGAAGCCGCAAGATTCAGAAGTGCCATAAACGCTTATGAGACGTTTACCAGTTGGGAATAAACTGAAAAACAGGTGGGCTTGACACGGCGACAGAACATCTCCACTAACTATTACAGTTTGTAGGGAAAGCAGCTTTTGGACTAAGTCAGGTTTTTCTTTCAAAGTAGCCAACCAACGTCTCAATTGTATTGGAACCAATTCTGCCCAAGTGATATACTTTTCAGATATTTGTTTCGAAAATTGGAGAATGTCCTCGACTTCATTTGGAGTAGACAAGACTATGGGTATGCCTCGAAGGAGGCATGCGAAAAGTTCCCAAATTGCGTTAACTGAGAGAAAAGAGGACTTGCAACATACTATGTCATGGTCCTGGTAAACTATTTTATCCCACTGCCAGAGAAGGCGATTATAAATGTTACTGTGATTGATTTGGACACCTCGTAGAAATCCGGTACTATCGGTGGTGTACAATATAACTGCAAGTGTGTCGTTCGAAACATAAAGGGATTCCTCTGGCTCCAAATTCTTTGATTTAGTATGCCGCTGGAGGGCTGTTTTGTAGAGGTCTTCGAAAAAGATGAGAGTGTGATTTCCAATGCTGTCGAGAAGGCTATCCCTGGCCTTGTAATTGGACTCAGCAATGAGAATACAGAGTGGTTGGACGTCGTTAACAATATACTCGATCTTTTGATTAGTGAATTCAAGGTCAAGTGGCAAGTAGGCCAGTCCTAACTTAAAACAGGCGAGTTGAATGGCTATCCTGTTTGGGGAGGAAGGCATAAAGACCCCAACTATTGCATTCGTTTGTAGGCCTTCGAGTTCAATCCCATGGTCTCGAAGCGTTTTCGAGAGAACTCGGGCTAGAATATTTGCTCGTTGATTAAGCTCGGTGTAAGTCACCGATTCATTTTCCTGCCAAATTGCTATTTCGCGGGCTGTCTCTGTTTCGTTATTGTTGGAATTGATGAGCTCCTCGAATATTTCATGCAGATGAATACGATGAGGCAGGGAGAGGGAGCGCCCTTTTACGATACTGGGGAGAAGAGCTGAAATTATAAAGAAGAGAGAAATAGTATGAATACCTTTTCATGAAATTTACAATAGATAATACTAGCCCTTATATAATTTAATAATAAAAAACTTTAAAGTCTCTTCAAATGTACATGCACCATTTTGATAATAGAAAAACTTCTACTATGATTGAAGTACTTAATGATACTTAACTATGTAACACGAAATCACAATTTTAAAGAGTATTTTAAATATTGAACAAGGTGCAAAAACAGAATTAACTTTTAGTTCATAATTTTTTACTTTAATTTTAAATGCTAAGTGTATTAGAAAAGACGTAACATATTTCAACCAAAAATCAATTAAGGTAACATATTTGAATATTTTAAACTGTGTTTCATAAATTTTTTTAATTTGTAGTTTCATGTTAGCGCTGAATGTCAATACATGTCATACATAGAATGTTATACACATAGAAAAATTTGTTCACAATAAATTAGTAAAAGTTGTATATATTTCGATGTATGTTTCTGGATGTTACAGTTTTTAAATTTAAATATTAATATTAATATTCAATATATTACATTTTTATTGAATACTTTAAAAAATATTGTTTATGTTTATAGTAACTTATAAATAAATATTCTAAAAATGTATTGTGCATCAAATCAGAATAGTGCATAATAAAATGTTTCGAGTATTTCTAAACATATTATCATCAGGAATAAGTGTTAGATTATAACAAAATGAGTATAATATATTATATTACATACATATTGAGAATAGTTTATAAATGTGTCTTGCAACTTACATATTACAAATTAGTCTAATAGAAAAATACAAAAAGATACGCGAACTAGAATAATACAGTTAATATTAAAATATCAGAAGTAATTAGATTTTGATTTATATATAATCTTTAATAGATAACTAGAGTTCTTAACTGGCATTATAAAGAATATTAAAATCTTTATAAGTGCAGATACAATAAAACAGTAGTCTAAACGTAGATATAGTAGAACTGGAATAACACTTCACATGTTTTATTTTAACTTTTATGAATAGGTTTAGTATAACCCATAAAACGACACACTCTGATCCCAGAACAGGTAAACTGGCAAATCATTTTAGATGTCAGACTACAAGAAAAACATAATTACCGACTTAAACGATTTTCAAACATATCCCAATAGAAAACTTGAGGCAAACAAAAAATATTTTTTTTACTATTAAGATATAGTGTCAAAATATGGAAGAATAAGAAAATTACTTTTACATTTACTTATTGAAACGAGAAGGATTCCTTAGTTGTTTATTCAAGAAAACGAACTCAAGACTCACATATCCTTGAGAGATAAACATTTTTTTAAGATTTAGTAATTCAAAAATTACTTTACTTACCATCAGGATTACTTTATAAAATATTTTGTAATTTACACACTAAATGTAATCAATGTTTTCTACACAAGATTACGATTAACATTATTAAGTTTCAAGTTTAACATTTTGAATATAGTTTATTTTACACAAAAAACATACTCAGTTATTAGTTATATAATGTTATTTGTTAATACTATTATTTAAAGCCTATTATTTATCTAAAAGTTTCATGATTTTAGCAGAAAATAGATTATAGCATGTCAATCACATTAATGCTAATAAGTCAGTCACATTACAGAAATGTACAAATAATGAACTTGTATTCAAATATAAATTAATTAGTAGCTATCGATAATATAATATCTATAAATGTTAAAGTAACCATTTTTTATGATTGCAATCTCCTTTACTTTATTACCAGTTGTTACACATTTATTCACTTATTTAATTAGTTTACGGTGTTAATTGTTTAATGATTAATTAAATTTTGTGACTGACCGTAATTTGAGCCAGATAATTTAATTCAATTGATTACTAAATAATATTGGCGTTTTTTATAATATCTTGACACCAAATTCAAAATGGTATTTTTATTTAAAATACAGGGACACATTATATTGTATTGCATAGATATATATTTTATTCCCATACTATTTCCTTTATGTTACTGAAATAATTATTACTTTATATTTTCAAGATTTATGTAGGAATTAAATCCCAATATTCCACCTACGATATTTTAATAAAATTCTGTCTTCAACGTTCAAAAATCCTTTTTAGGTGCAAACACATGAATTTTGGACTCAATTCTATGTGGGTGTAAAGTTTTTCTTTGTTTATATAAGACACACTTTCTAAAACATATAACTCGCATATGTAATACATAATCTAACCGATTGTATTATGTATAAGACCAAGTAAAATCAATGATTGTTATGAATACACATAACTTTAAAGAATATACGCAGAATGTTATTGTATTAAATGTCGAAATCTCAGAATTTTAAGCATTTGTATCTTCATTATGTTTTTAATCTAAACCTACGGTAGTAGGTTGATAGCTCATGCGAGCAACAAACGTACAGTAAGGTATATTAGAATGCCACAAGAACGACCATTTTTTAAACAACTACAATTTAAAAACTAATTTATATTTTGAAACAATTTAGCTTCTATCGTGTAGCGACACTAAAAATTAATCAACGTGCCAATTTGCATATTCATAACTATTATAGAACCCGAGATATTTAGGTGCAAACAACGACTTTTTTCGTAATTGTTCGTATTCTTCTAATTCTTCTTATTCTTATTCTTCAGACCCAAAACACCCACTAAACTTTAAGAGTAAATACCCCCACTATACAATTATAAATATCGTAGACCAAATGCTTTTAGTATAAAATTATTGCTAAATTTATCACACCGATGGCAAATCCTTATCTATTAGTAAAATATAGTTGGTATAATTAGGTTACTATTAATTGTAATAATGAATCAGTAGGTTGATAAAACAACTTAAAATCTATTTCAGAACAATTATTTAAAACATGCAAATACAGGAAATAGATATTGTCATTTATACTTGATTTACTATTCGTAGCAATTACAGTACATTGCTATTGTTATGTCTAAACTTTAAAAATAACATTAAAGCCCTTAAATACACCGTACTTGACACGTTTTGTAACAAAAATACATACAATATTTTTTAACAGTTGAGGAATGGGCCAGGGGTACTTACCATTGTCCTGGTGAAGATTTTCTCCACTTAAGGTTCGCCAGAGCTTCTTCAGTCCGGTCTCAAGTTTCGCCATCATAGGTGGCCCCAGGATTGCTTCTGTTGTGCTGCAGAGAACGTCTGCAACACACCATTAACAAATGGAGTACAGAATAACGACTTGCAATCCCTAATCTACTGTTGCATTTCCCTTACACTGTCAAATCTCCCACTCTTTCTATCGAGTCGATCGAGTTGTGGGGATCTAAATTAAATAAAACCTGAACAACGACGAGCTGTTTACTTGATCAATTTCGTGGTTCAATGTGTACTCACACCACCCAATAGAAAAGTCCATGTTGAATCCCTTATCCCTCATTGCCTCCTTTATAACCACCTCCGTAAAACCCATTTCTGAGTAAGCAGCATGTAAACAGACCCATGAATAATGGTGCGTTTAGCAAAGTGGGATCAATAAACTTAAATAAATAGGTGTATGTCTGTCTACCTTTATAATAATGTCGTTGTTCCACATGTGGTGTAATACACGATTTTGGAATACATATCTCTCTTATAGACTAAATTGAAAACATGATTTTACTAGGAAAACATTGATTGAATTGATATAATGAGAAAATCAAAATCAATATGGTGTTATATAGTATCTCGCATTTATATATGTTTAGTTTCAGAAATTCTGAGACAAAAATCATTATCCTTTAAAAAATTACGTACAATCAAATTTAAAGCTAAATAAGTGTAGGTATGTGAAGTTGAGTATGACATGTTTGTGTAAATCCCTACTCAAATAACTTCTCAATATGAATAATGATCAAGGAAAATGGTTATTTGAGAGGTAGCTATTATTTAGTATTTTATCATCCTTCCTACTTTAATATTGTACGATTTAAAATTATTTATTATTATTTGTTAGTTCAGTCTTCATGATTAATTATTCATCCTTAATAATTACTGATACCTATTTATTTAGAGTCTACCTATATTATGTTTACTTCTACCTAAACTGTTACCGGCAATCTGTCAAATCCGTCAATGTTTAAAATGCCTAGGCAATTTGAAATATACCGAATGCACTAGGCAATCTGTAAAATTGTTTCATATTTTATACATTGCCTGGTGCATTCGGCATATTTCCAATTGCCTGAAATAAGCGAGCAGGCAGTGTGCAAACTGCCTGAAATTAATTCAGTTCTTCTAACTTTAACCATTTTCAAAACAAAGCGTAAGATAATTATATTTCCAAAACATTCATTTATTAATATATTCAAACAATTCATGTATTGCAGTAATTTATGCAACGACATCTACTATTGCAGACTCTATCGTTCTTTCTGCATTTGCAACGCTTACCATTGCAGCCATCTTTGCATAGGCATTTCAGACAGCCTTGGCCGGATCCCATCGCCTCTTCATTCGCCACCTCACGTAGTCCCACTTCCTTGTCCCGTGGTACTTCCACGGGCTTCATGAATTGTTCTTCGCAGGGAGAAAATTGATTTCGCGTGTATTGCTGCTTTAAGATACCATGACGCGTTCCAAGCTGGTAGAGACCACCATCGTATTTGGAAATAACAATTACTTTAGTGTTGGGAAACTCACCACATACACGATCAACGAGAGGAATTGGCACCATTACAGTGTCTCCAACTTCTGCATGTTTGAAGCGTCTTACGGAAGCGGCCTTCATTCTTTCTGCCTGACATTCTTGTGCCGGTTTTGATGCTTCGCGCTGACTGCACCTTCACACTGCGATTCACGGGAGGCGCCTTAGACAGCTTCTTCTTCTTCGAGTTCTTCTTCAGCTGACACATCGGATGTCGCAGTCGCAGTTTCTTCTTCGAAATCAAACGCTTCTTCCAATTGCTCTTCAGTTTTGTGGTTCGACTGCACTTCTTCTGGTAGATTGTATGCTGCCACGCCGAGTTGTGGATTCTGACCATAAAAAGCTTCATATGGGGATCTGCCAATACCAGAATAATACTGTTCGTTTTTCTGCCACTGCACAAAACGCAGTTCTTCAGACCATTTGTTGCACTTGTTATCTTTCTGCCAGCATGAAAGAATCGCTTGAAGGTCTCTGTTGGCTCGTTTGCCTGATCCCTGGCTCTGCGAATGATGAGGTTTGCCGTGTACTAGACGACACCTGGGCCACAATTCTAGAACATTCTGGACAAGTTTGTTCGCGAATTCTCGTCCATTGTCAGATTGCAGTATTGACAGAGAACCTTTGTCACAAAATATATCAGTGAGATTATGTGCGACCTCTTCTGCCGTTTTGGACTACAGAGGCCTTAGAACCACCATTTTAGTCAGGTGATCTTGGTAGTTCAAAATAAATTTATACGGTCCATCCGGCTGACTCTGCATATCGATGAGATCTACTTGACATCGCGAATTCATGTGTTTGGAGATTATTGGCTTGACCACCAAAGACTTTCTAACGCTGCTCTTCTTCAGTTGACAGGTCTCG
>JAYRBW010077539.1:0-24536 GCA_036023295.1 Invenusta paracnida | reverse complement strand
TAAAAGTAAACGGTGAATGCACACATAGGTGTTGTATTTAAATCTAAGCTATGATGCATATATCTATACTCTACACAAAATCCTAAACATGAAAAAGAGAATTAATTAGATCAACACAATAATGCATAAATATATTTCAAACTAACAAAAAGCATATTCATTTTTTGATATGATAGTATGGTATACTAATCAGTCTCAATTGGGAATATTATTGACAGAGTGCCTCCAGCTTCTCTATGGGTCAAACATAAAAAGAGACTATATATAGTAGACACTTACTGAGAACTTTTTGGCACTCTTTATGAAATCCTGCTCGGTCCTCCATTGAAAGAAAGGTGAAATTTATGACTTTCCCCTTGTGACAGTTGGAAATCATTTGTAATGTTTGCGACATGTTTAGAAGAATAAACATGTGCTTAGCCACTTCATAGATGTCCTTAGCTTCCGCTGAAGAATAAAATTAAAACAAAAACTATATTTTAGGACATTTAAACCTAGAAAAGAGTCTCAATTCAAATAAAATGTAATGTATGATTTAGATGAGTTTCAAAAAAATCTTTATTCAGAACTTACTTGATTTCACTATTACATATTTAATTAATATTTCGAACCATTATTTTTCTTATTAGAAAAAGTGGAATATATATATATACATATTGATATATTCGCAAAATATCTGTAGAAAATGTAAACTTATTACTAAAATTCATCCAGTGCAATATACCTTATAATTTACATAACAGTAGCTAATGAATGTTTCATGTATTTAGTGCTAAAAGACCAATAATGCGACACTGTTATCAACTGATTTCATAACATGTATTCTGAAAACAATTCAACACAGCAAGCTATATTCTGCACAAATCTTTAGACAATATTTATTTAGTGATGCAAAACAGAGTAGCTGGTACTCATTCAAACTCACTTGCATCTTCAGGAGAGAAAATCCTTAGTTCACCACTGATAATCCGAAGTTTTAACCGGCTTAGATCATCCTTGCCTTCAAAAGCCAGCCAGTATTTCACATCTTTTCCTTGATTCAAAGCCATATGAAAGAACTGGAAATTGCTTACATAAAGGGTGTGGACTGGTTTCTATAGTGGCGGAAAGGGTTGAGTTGACATAATATAAATATGTTGAATAAAATGAAGAATATGTAAATGCATGTATGGTTGTGACATGTAAACCTCTTATTAAGGGTTATTATAGCTGGAGACTGTAGACAGGCCTAATATCTAGGTTTAATAATTATTTTAGTATACATTATAAATGCAAATGATATATAAGAGATAAGTATACTATAATATAGGTTTTTTATAAAGTAGCTACAAAAATAATGAGGTCTTGCATGCATCATATAGCTAAAAAAGAATGAAGTTGATTTACATGTGATTGGCTGAGGAATATTCTGGAATTGGCTGAGGAGTTTTATCTTATTGCATGTACTCATTTGAGACATTTTAGCACTTTTCCAGGCAGAGGATGGTGAACCTTTTGAACACCTTGCATAAATCCAGGTATAATTCCAGATACTAATAAAGCACTTTGCCCTAAAGCCTTCTTTCTTTCATTCTCCAGGAAGAAGAGAGAGTTAAAATGAATTCGTAGTGACTTTATAAACACACTAAAAAGCACAAAAGATAACGTATTTGGACATATTTCCAGCCTATAGTAACTCTAAAACAGATTAAATATTAATAAATTATAAAAGTTCCACACAAGTAACAATGGGGCATAGATAAATATTTCAGATTGACACTGACTGTGGCATAAATAACTATTATTGGGAGTACCTGTGGGCCCATGGCCATAGCTGATGCCCCTTCATTACCAGTTATTTTTCCTCTTTTAATACTCAAGCAAAACTGAAATTTTAAAGCTTCTTTTTCCTCTTTTAACAACCAATAGATAAAGCAAAGTTTAACCATATCATTATGTTCAATAATAAAATATTATAAGTAAATAATTAGTTCAATTAACAAAATAGTAGCAAAGTAAAGTAAATAAAAATCATCAATTTTCTATTTTATACCATTTTGTTTCCCATTTTATTCAATTCATTGTGCTTGTGAATGGTAGGTGTTGACTATACTTATATATATTAATAATATTTTACATATTCCTTACTATATTATTAGTACTATTCATTTTTGGAACAATAGTTAAAAGATTGTTACAAATTTCACAAGAATGTCAGATTGAAATATTTTTTATGCCAATTTTACCTATTATAACATTTTTACTGCCATAACACACAGTACACTGTACATTATCTGACAGTTAGACTTGTCTGACAATTAGACATTTTTTGTAGTTTAGACTCCTTTTTTGTTTAAGACCAATTTGTCTGACATTTAGACAATTTTTTGTAGTGTAGTCATCTACAGGGTGTCCCATAAGTCTGGAATCATAGGAATAAGTACATATGTATGCATTCTTATTGTATGTACAGTATTTGTGAGCATCAGTCATTGAAATTATCCAATCTCATAACTTATTTAGCGCATAGGTAGGTAAGCAAGACAGAGTACACTGAGTATTACATAACATTATAACATCAGCTCATTGTTAATTGTCAGATTTTAATCATCACTTGATATAAAAGATTATGTGGCTACCTAGGTATTCATTATTGTTTACAGTAAATTATGTCTCTCACTTTGGATAAGCGGGTACAGCATATTTTGTTGACAAGTGGAAGAAGTCAGAGGGACATTGTTATAGTGTTTAATGAACTTAATCCTGGGTGCCAACAACCTGCTATACATAGTTATGTGTCAAAATTGTTAACCAAATTCAAGGCAACTGGATCTCTGTTAGACTTACCACGTAAAGGTTCTCCACAAACTGTCAAATGTTGATACAAGTACTGCTGTGATAGCATACTGTGCAGCTAATCCCAGAGAATCTTTGCAATGCATGTCATCAGCTACTGGCAATTCCAAATCAAGTATTTAGCATGTATTAAAAGTCCACAAGTGGCATCCTTATAAACTGCATTTGTGTAAAAAACTAAGTGAGGATGACCCTGATCATAGGATGGAGTTTTGTGAGTGGGCAATTCAATAAATACAAGATGATCCTCAGTTTCTTGCCACCATTCTCTTTTCAGACAAAGCAAATTTTTACATATCGAGACAGGTCAACCGACAAAATATGCACTATTGGTCACCTATTAATCTACATTGGCATTTCAATTGCAAAGAGCAAGGTGCCAAACGTCTCAGGGTCTGGTGTGGAATTTGGAAAGATTGAATACTTGGGCCTATTTTCTTTGATGAAACTGTTAAAGATGTAAATTATCTTGCTATGCTGAAGAATGTTATGCTTACAATCTTGAATCCTGATGGAGAATATCCAGCTTGGTTTCAGCAGGACAGCGCACCTGTGCACTATAGTTTGGCAGTAAGAAATTGGCTTCACAAACAGTTTCCTGAGCACTGGATTGGAAGGCGAGGAGTCGTGGAATGGCCTCCCCGATCTCCAGATCTCACCCCCTTGGATTACTATCTATGGGGCCACCTTAAAGCCATGATTTACGAAGTATAGCAATTGAAGATCTGGATCAGCTCAGGCAACGCATCATTGATGCCTGTAGTCACAAAGGACATCATTCGTAAGGTGTTAATTGACTGGATTGTACGTTTAAATGTATGTTTTCAGGAATCAGAAAATTATATGGAGCATATTATGTAATATTTTAACATTTGTAACATAAGACAACATACATACTTACATATTTCTTAATAATATAATAGTAGTAATACGATTTATTGTTGATATTTCATGATAATTAATAATATTTCACAATAATTTCACTTTTTCCTATGATTTCGGACTTATGGGACACCCTGTATAACAATGAAAAAGCTTGCTGCAATATGTTTGTAGTCAAATACAACAAATATATTGCAACAAGCGCTTTCTATATTGTATCTAATGCTGCAGAGAGAATCACTGATTTATACTAATTAGGATTTATATAATATTTTTTTAGATTGCCTGTACATACTTAAAAGTAACTTTTTTTAAATAAAAGTTATTAAATTGTTTACAAATTTTTGTTATACTGATAAATAATACGACCAAATATTCGAAGACTTCAAAAATATGAGGATAAATCAAATAAACCATTTTAAAGACATTCGAAATAACATATTTTTATATAAACAAATACTTTGACTTTATTCAACTCGTTTTCTCACACTTCCTGAGATATAACATGACATATTATTTAATTTGATTGGTCTCAGTTACATTATCGTGTTTCTTTATCCTTTAAAAGTAAACATATTAGTTGAATCGAATGAACGAAAAAATAATACACATATCTGAATATTTCTGATTTATATAATACATTACACAAATTTGAAAGTAAACGTAGTAATAAGGAATATCTAATGAATTTTACACCTGAGAAATAAACCACAAAGTTTAAATAATCTCATATATAATGAATAGACCATTATAAAAAATATGATAAAAATGTATGAATTTAGCAATAATATATAGATCATTAATAAGCGAAATGTTATGTTTTATTTCGTAAATACAAATTTACCTAATATATAATTAAATAAAATCTTTTAATAATTGCGTAATACGATATACGAGCAGAGCAACTATGAAAAGTGGTCAGATATAGACATGTGTTAAAAAGTGAAATCAAATGGATTTCCAACATTTGTATTCCAGATATCTATTTTTTATTGAGAACTATAAAATGAGACACTAAAATGCAACATTATATTTTTCTTTAGAAACGAATAAAAAGTTTTGTATTATAAACTTTGAATAATGTATAGAAAACAGATATAAACTAAACGCTTAATCAATTATAATTTGCTAAATAAAATACCTACTTTTTAAAACTATAATTATTTAGCATGTATTTTTGTAACCAAAATGTACAAAAAGAACAATAATCAAATTCAATGGAATCGACAGTCAAATATCTTATAGATATAGGCTAACTAGATTCAGGAAATATTCAAAGAATTTATATAATAATAACTACATAATATTATAAAATAAATATTTCAAAAAGATAACATACGAGTTCGCTGGTATTCCGAAGTGTCGATATTTTACAAGCGGCATCCAAATACTTCTCCAATGCTACCTGAAATTAATTTAAATGGTTTTTTAATCATAATAATTCACATATAATAATATGTACACCTATGCAGTTAATAATATTAATCATAAGATAGAAATCGTTATTCAGACCACTCTAAAACAAAAAACAAAAAACGCAAATGACATGAAAATCCATCTGAAAATTATTGACCAATTTATCATTTCGAATAGTAACATAAATAAGCATTAAGGTTGAAAAGGAGACTCATTTTTAGCGAAATGGTCGTTGATGCTTACTCGTCGCTTCTCAGAGTCTTCATAACCATGACGTCTGGGGAAGGGAGGAAGAAGTTGACGTTTATTGCTCCGATGATACACCGCCACAGCACGCTCTCTCTGATAGGTTTGCCTCTCCTGCTTGGCACTTTAGAACATGTTGGATTCATAGAAAAGTATAGGAGTGGGGAGAGAGAAGACGGGGTGATCTATAGTTAATCAAGCTTTATTTTGTTTTTATATTAAATAATTTTTGCCATAAACATATCTCTTTTAATGACTTTATTGTTCAAACGATAGAAATGGAAAAAGGCCAAAATAAACAGACAAAATAAAATTATATCAAAACTTTTCAGTCATAATGCCAAATTCAAATATATAGTTTACAATTTTAGACGAGATTTTGACTAAGAGGGAAAAGTTACATAAAAAAACAATTTGCGGTACATGATGTTGTGTCAAAAATATATAATGAATACATTGGAAAGATAATTATTAAGAGAAAATATGTAATCTTCTTTAATGTTTATATTAAATAGCACACCAGACCTGTTCTGCATTAATTTTTAAATAAAAGACGACCAAAATTCTAGTAAACTGTAAGTTATAACACATAGCCTCCTGAAATTTTATAATTCGTCCAATAGAATAGAATTTACATAGTTAACTGTATTTAACTGAAACATATATATATAACCCCTAGGTCTCAATAAACCAAAATAGATTAGCAGTAGTTTTTATCCAAATATAAGTAAAATTTTAACTGATAAAAAATTATAAAATAATATATAATAGAGATAGAATAGACTTTCGATTTTCTAATAAAAAAATAAAATTATAATAAACACAACAGACTTGTTGTTTTAATAGATCGGACTCCATGGTGTATATACTATACACTCTATAGGTAGCCAAAGAGGACAATTGCGGTATTAAACAAAACCATCATTGTTGCTTTTTATCATTGATATAGTATATGAGGACAAAACTGTCTTCTGCAACAATAAATATTTAATAGGATTGTTTCTTGGAAACACTGTCTACGTATGCTTTATAAAAATTACTAAACGCTTACACTTACATTTTTATTAATTAAGAGAAAGATGCTTAGTAAAAAGTGATTGTTAAGTCAAATATACTATTTCACATATTTTAATTGGATTGAATATATTTGTATGAAAAACAAACAGTTTAACAAAACAGATAGATTATGAGTGTAATTTACGCACTGTACAAATATACGGATATTTGAATAATGGTTTCATTGTATTTAGTATGATGTTAATAGTTAAACTCAAGCTGAAATATGTAATAAACTAATAAACTAATGAATATGAAAAATGTCAATTCCCATCATCATCATGAAGACATGCTAATACAGGTTTTTTTAATCAAAATACTCTAATTAATAGAGAAATATTTTATTTAAATCAATTTTTGTATAAGTAAAGTGTTTTTTATATTCTCATTCTAATAATTGAATAATATAAATGAAACCAAAGTTTCCCATTAAATTGATGAACAAAATTATGAAACTAAGGAGATACAATACTAATAGTTTTTAAAATGAATGAATCAGAATTTTGCTATTCTGAACTAATTTTAGAATGCAAATGTTATTATAATATAATAATATCCTCATTTACAAAAATATTTAACAAAACTATTTTAATTTCAGAATTAGAAAAGATAAATGGTTTCAATACTATACAAACTAAAAGATAATTTTGACCGGTCACTGGTATGTTTACACCATTGATTTTTACTGTATGTATAAAATATTAAACTCTATATATCACCTTTTCGAAACATAACAAATAAATAAACACTCGCAAGTATTTATGTTTTCAAATGATTAAAATAAATTCAATTTCAACAGCGAATTAATTGTTAATAAATTTTGTACATAAAAAAGAAGTGCTAAAAAAATCACATTGGTCAGAAAATTTCTAAAGCCAACAAATACGATTACTTTTTGGTGGGAATTGGTATCTTCAGCCGCGTTCTCTGTAGTCGAAAAGCCTCTTCAAGAGCCGTAAAGTGATTGTAACGTCGATAAATTTTCCACCGAAAATGGCCATGCTGTAGGTGGATTTCGTAGCTGGTGGAAACAAAGGGTTGTGGAAAAACAGTAAACAAAAATTGATCGAATAGCTATTAGATGTATAAACACATACCAACTATAGCATATAATACATCATAACTTGACAGTTAATTACACTTATACACTGAAAAACAGATGAAAATATTGACTTCCTGACAACATGAAAAACAGCTGAATGTGAATAATGATATCAAAGATGAAGCAACTAGTGGCTGAATGAAAAGCTGTAAATTAATGTAAATATTTCAAACATAATATGAACAACTTGTGACAACTTATGCAATCGTAAACTAGTGTGGCAATAATTACAAAAGTATTGTATTATTTTAAATATGCCCATGATAATACAGTAAAATAAATGTGACCGCAAAACTGAATAACATTTACAATATACATTTTGATTTTCATATAATATATATATACTTTTGCATAGTACCTAATAGTTACAAACAACATTCCTCTATAAAAGAGAATTCTTTAAGAGCGATATAAGTACATTAATATAAGACAACAAGGTATTGATTAAAGATGTTACATAACCTTGACATTAAAAAAGATAAGTTTGTGGTAATGGCTCAAAATGTGTTATAGTGGCAACATAACATACCCGGTCAATCAACCAACTGCAGTACAAAGCAGCAATTTCAACATATTTCACATAATAATAAAGCATAAGACAGCAGTTAATTACTATTGAAGCGTAACAGTTTATTCCTTTAATAATGAAGCTTTACAGAGAGTGAAAAGCAAAGATTTGCCACAGCAAGAATACATAAGAATAAATGTTAAAATGTAGTAGTGTAAGCTGAAAGTGCCGTTCGCTTACTAATTTGTTAGTAGAGTTATATTCACAGCTGATAAGATAGCAATATAAATCTAACTACGATAACATAATCTCACACAAAGCAATGCAAGCTTGTTAAAATAATAATATGAAAAAAAGGAATACCCACAGGATGAAACTTTTCAAAAACCTTTCAGAGTATAAAATGAAGAAAAAAAAACATGATAAATACTAAATATTTACCAATGAAAATATTACAAAAAACAAAATTTAATCAATTTTTCGTATGTTGACTGAATCCTTATTTGACTTGTGATAAAAACATAAATTGAAAAAATTGCCAAAATTATAGTTAACTCTAATAAACCAATAACTTTAAACTTTGGTACATATATATAGTTAAAATACTTATTAGAATAGAATCAGATGATACTATAACATCTTAATACATATGAATACCTACACATTATATAATCATCATTATGTTTATCTATATTGAAACAAAGTTGATGTCATATTTATTAAAAAGAGAAGTTGTAAACTATATATATTATAAATAGATACTTTATAGTAAATTGTAAAGTTGGATTATAAGTTGTCTAGTATTCTAATGTTTTCTCCAAAATATTTACATGTACAAGTAAACTAGATTTTAGTTTCAGATAAGGATTAATGTCGTTTTAAATGTATAATTTCTAGTATGTATTACACATACCTATAATGAAATGTGCACAAGGTGCGCCTATATTAGTAGATGCTGAACGAATACACATATATACAGATATATCATTTGATTTATGTAGAACAAGATCGTAAAACAATTATGACATGATATCAAATTTACAGGGAAATTGTTTAAATTATTATTGAAGCTTATGAACAAGGATTAAAACTAAATGTATGCAACGCGATACATTTGAGAATTCTATCTTAGAAAATATATGTTACAGAAAGTATTGAATACAATTTATGTTAATAATATGTAAATACATTCAATTTCAAAAAGTGCCACCAGATGAAATATGATAATAATAAAATATAACTTATTACAATATAGTTAATTATCCATAAAAGACGTTTTTAATTCAAGCAGTTAAAGTTAGCAAAAATGATTAAATACAATTAATAAAGAAATACGTTATCTTATTAAAAATAACTTTATTTATAATTAACTTTACTGCCTGATTTATGCGATTTTAATTGTCGGCTTGAATTTTATATTTGCATGAAACTGTTGATATTAAAGTAAGAAAATTGTGTGATTTCGAAGCAAAATATATTTATTAAAGAAAAAATATATTAACGCGAAGATCAAAACATATCTTCAAATAAATACACCCCGCTGGTAACTTATACACAAGCAGTACGTGTTGAAATCTATAAAAACGAATACAGGCAGTAAATTATGTTTGAATAATATGCGTAATTTTATGTCTAGATAAAAAAGAATTGGAAGGAAAGATCAAACAACCTATACATAAAGGCGGCATGCCAAAGCGACATCTGCAAGCCCCATTCCACAGCTATGACCATATACAATTGTAGTTAATCATAATTGACTCTTGTGTCAACTTCCGTCAAAACAAAAATTTACACTAGTAAAAACACATACAACTTTAAAAAGTCTCGCACATGTAGTTTCGTGATATATTAGGATGGAATCTAATTATTGATAAAATTCTAGAGAATATTACTCCACTGCTATCTTAAGATAAATAATCCTCTCCACAGTATGGTGCGGCTTAAATTACACAAATAAGTGACTCAAAATGTAAACCTATATGGCTCACAAGGCGTTCATTTAAAGATAACACAGTAATACTTTAAACAGTCAAATGGGACTTTCTTCTATCTGTCTCAGTATAACCCGACAACTAAAAGATTTTAATGATTATCTGGAGTTTGAATCGATTTGAACCTCTACCAGAGGCTATGTCAATACACACACACCCATGAATATATGCAATATCGCGATTATTAAAAAATAGATTAATCGATTATGACGGGCTATTAAAATTATAATAAAAATTATTAAATGATTTTTGGAAGTATACATATACATATTATATGTCAGACATAATTATTAGTAATATATAATTAAAACATAATTAAACATTGAATTTTGGATTATTTAAGGGTGGATAAAGGCGTTCATATAATATAAAACATGCAAGTTGGTTATCACTGTCAAGGATAAATTTAAAAAACTAAAGATAAATAAAATTTAAGAAATCGGCGATTACATGTTTCGTACAGATTTTTGATAATAAAAAATGATAATATGTAAAAAATTTCCAGTTCTCCATATTTATACTTTTTTATATACAATTTAATATAATATAGATTATGAGCCACGCTCCTGTAATAGCTTCAAAATCATAGTAACACCGATAATCTATGTTAAATTAAAAAATAACACAATATTGTAACCAAGCTACATTCACACACATAATTTGCACAATATATGCACGCATATAGCTATAGGTACGTATCTTTAAAATTATATAATTCGATAATCTTTGGTCATTTTCTATATACGACGATTATTACATTCTTCGACTTATTTTTTTACTAGGTTTTCCAGAACTGTCCGAACCATGGATTAATATGGTATAAGTTAAAATCAGTTATTGTTATGTATGTAGTTGCTATGCATACTTGATATTTCGTTTCAATGTATGCATAGCAACTTTAAAGGGTATTTAATATTATGTATATTATTTAATATAATTAGGGTTGTAAATTAACATCTACAAATAGTTTTATCGATGCGTTATCTTTTCCGTAAAACACTAGGATAGCGTGTATCTAATATGTATTTAACGAGTACCTAATGCTGTATTAATCATTCCTTGATTGTAGATTATCAGTAAATAATGCTGTTAGTAAATGTCCTGTAAATGAAATACAAACAATAGAATAACTTTGTTAAACATTGTTTAGGCGGGTGTTGAGGATAATTAATAACATACATTTTAGACGGTACATCCGGATTTAATAATAAATAAAAGAAAAAAATCCGGTTAATTTTTCTTTTTTTGAATTATTAAATCCGAGTGTACTGTTCAAAACTTATGTTATTAATTAAATTACTTACTACATCTTAAGTACAAAAAATATCATATATCATAATGGATAAAATAAATTCTCCAAAATAAATTCCACTTTAAATTATATATTTTTGAATGATATAATTTATAAATATGTTGGAGATTTATATTAAATGATTTGAACCTTGGAAGCTTATCCATCATGACACAGGGACTCTTCTTCGTTCATCCATATTTATATGCAGTATAATTAATCGGTAACTTGTGAGGCAATGCATAATACCTACACACAAAATGTGCATATTATAAATACTTAATAATAAAATCAAAAATGTTACCTAATTAACTTTTAATACTATCTAATAATAAACTATGCCTTCAAACGTTGTATGGAAATTCTGATAGATATTCCGCGTGTGTATACAATCAATTTTATAAAATGAAATACACCACTAATCTAGATTTGATACAAAATGGACATATACACAAAAATAGATCAATCCTTCCGATTTCGAAATCAATACACAATAAACATGGCATTGGTAGTTAAACAAAAAAATACACAATCTCTACGAATTATCATTTACTACACGAGCAAAATGTTTATGATATGCATATATAGGCATACAAACAAGGCACAACACAAAACTAATATTTAGACTACACCAGTTATTATAGAATATTAAAATATTAACAAATAAGTATGAAATATTTATAAAATCTATTTCCGCTTATGTAAACAGTCATAGTTTTGTGGGCTTCATATTATTATACACCACATGTCAAAAAATATATTTGACTCATTAATACGTGACAATAAATTATACAATGTCAGTGATTTAGCCTTTTCTCATTAGAAACCAGTACATTATGTAAGACATATATAAGAAGAAGTCAAAACATAATATAATAATATGATATATGATATATATTGTATTGTTAATTTATTCAATTAAAAATAAATAGTCATACTCATCTTTTAAATAATTCGTTTTATCTTTTGTGATGTTTTTTAAGTTACATTAACCGATATTTTTGCAACTTACAATTATGTTGGTATTGATTGATTAATACTTTGTATTTTATATACCGAATAAAAAAGAATATTTTAAGATAATTATAATTCCAAATTATGTTTATATAATAGAATGCACATTCATGTTGACATTGAAAATCCTTAAAAAATGAATTAATCAACAAACAGGATTCAACAAATCTCGAAATTTTACCTTACACATATTTTCTATGTTACTAGATGTTAACATTCCAGGTATTATTTAATTTTTCTTCTAATCAATATATTCCTTGCCCTTCAAGCGTATGTTTACCAACTATTAATCGTATTTGTGTGGAGTTTATATGAATATATTCATAATTTGTAAGCTAATAAAAACATTTTAGGAGTAAACAAATTTAAAGTAGTTTCATAATCTTAAATTATAGATACTCATAAATAAATAAAGTAGTATGAAAAATATACGAAATTACCGAATTAATAAATAATATCGTAATTTATAACAATTTGAAAAAAATTATAGAAGGCTATAGAATTCTATATTTATATTGAATTAAAATAGTTCGTGAACATATATTTTTTTATTTAGAGTCTAATAATGAGTAATATTTTTTAGATTAGAAAATAAGAATTAAATGTGGATTGATATGTTATCAGTACATTCGATAGCGAATTTTAAAGTTTACAGAGAAACTTAACAAAGTTAAAAACATTTCAAAGATTTTCCTAAGGTAATCAATTTATTAGTAACATTACTGTCGTAAATAAAACGCTGTTTCATCTTATAAAACAAGAGTATTTGACCAAATAGGAACAAGCTTATGAATGGTTATACAATTGAATTATGAAATGTATTAAGGATGCATAGCTATTCGATTTTGAAAGCAAACAACTGCTAACATAATATAAAATAGTCAGATATAGTAAAGTTGCTTCAATTAAGTGAAAAACACATTATTTGTATTTCAAAATACATTTTGAATTTTGTTGTTTCCCTGGATACGATAAAAAAATTCTGTTTATTCTTAATTACAAATACAAAAAAGTTGTTTACTATTTGATGGCTTTTTAGATAAATTCAATATCTAATCCTTAAGTGTGTAAAAGTATTAACATATTAAATAAAACACACACATATATTATATTGCAATTCCTACCAATTAACAGTATAAAATGGTATATAAAATATACATACATTTACATAATTTTATAATAAAAACAAAATATTAATAGCCAATTAAAAAAATGATATTAACTTCAAAAGTGGTTATTTTGTAATTAAAATACAGTATAATATCAAAAGTGTATGGAATTATTTGTATAAAGCTACGGAGTTCACATAAAATATTTAAATTATGTAAATTGCGCACAAATGGATAAAATTAACGCATAATTAACCATTCATTGGTTCTGTATTAAAGAAGGGCTAAATTACACGATACTTTATAAAATTTCTATTGGTATACCAAGTTGGAAATTTAATGCAATCGCGAGTAAGCTCAGCATACTAGCTGAACTAACTAGCAAAACAATCGCACTGCAACGGAAATAATGTGCTACTGGTTAGTTTAATTGTCTTTTTGTTCATGTACCTGCATACATAATAGAGGAGAAATCATGGGTTAAAAAGTAACTAACTCACTAAGATTATGGATTGAGACATTCAAATTTAGTATCAGACAAACTGTCTGTTCATGAATTAATAAGGGGCTATTTATCTTTATATTTTTATGACTCCGACTAATTCTCATACAGACAGCCCTCCTATTTATTATTAAAGCAAATTTTACAATTTTCAAATGTTATAAAAATATTATGAAAATATTCTATAAACAACCCATCAAGTTACAAGTGTCTAAGTAAATTTGGAATTCCTTAATAAAATCCTCTACTAATTGACAATCCTCTTTAACTGACAATTTTGATAAGAGAATCTAAACTAATAACTTTAACATAATATGCTCAAAAGAAATTTAAATGTCTCACAATATGCAGCATTATTAGGCAATCGAATTATTGATCGACTAACATTTAAAAAATTCCAATAAAACAGTTACGCTTTACTTTTATATTGTATCTGATGCTGCACAGAGCGAACCACCAGTTGTTATGATAATTTTGTTTAAATTGTCTTTAGATAGAAAATCTAAATGATTATAGTGGCATAAACTATATATCTACGGTAAAAACATACATGTCTATTAACATTGGAAGCTGATCAATAGCTACAAAACCATAAATGAAGCTACAAGACCATTTACATAATATATAATAAAGGAGAAGTAAATAACATACAGATATTTTTAAACATAAAAGTATAATACCATGACAATTCATGGATACCATCTGTATATACAAAATAATTAATAAGACTATCTGTTTACCGATTAATATTTAAATGCGGATGTTTTTATGTGCAACAGAACTACAGTCTTTATATATTAAATAAATATAAGTATCTCGCGGTTTTCAAGCTGTGCTGTTAATTTTCTGTGAAGTATTAATTCAGCGTATTGCTTGAAATCTAGTGTTGAATCAATTAAAATTACAACCTTATGGTGAAATCAAAAATTGAATGTATTTAATATCTCAAATTTGATTAATTGAGATAAAACAAATTGATTTAAAGATCAAAATTTGAACAACAATATTTGAGTTTCAATGTTTTCTAAATTGCCTGCAGCAGTATTAAATATTCATTATATTCTGATGGTGGTGAATGCTAATTCCCCAGGGTAAGAAAGAATCAAGGAAGGAACGTATTCATTATAATTTCTGTGATGAGCTATTAATATTACTAAATCAAATAATGCAGAAACCTAAATGAATTAGACTAACTAAAGAGTCATCCTGCAAATATCGAACGGTAAACAAGCAATTAAAAGCAAAGAATCTGTGTTTTGCACTGTCTTACATAATTGGAAATTAATGTAACCATACATAATTACTATCTTTGTAGCTCAACTGAAGTCATCGAAAAAGTAGCAATCGGTGCAGGAATTAATCCTTATTAGTATTTATGCTAAAACCAAGCATTTCAACCGCAACATACTACGCTCTTTGGTAAATGTTATTTAAAATTAATTTATCTCTATTCGATTCAGTCAAACCTCACTTACAGGTACTTATTGAAGCTGGGATTGACCCATTCAGCTACGGAGAACCTGCGACCCGATGCCTTTCGCCCAGAAGGTGGCTCACTTGGAGGGCTCGTCAGGTTAGCGATGGATTGGCGTAAGCGATTGCTGAACTTCTTTGCCGACTGGGTCACACTCTCGATCTTGACGGTTATCGACTCATCCGTGAGGAAGC
This sequence comes from Invenusta paracnida, assembly GCA_036023295.1. NCBI lineage: Eukaryota > Metazoa > Platyhelminthes > Proseriata > Coelogynoporidae > Invenusta > Invenusta paracnida. Next base: position 8,916 of record JAYRBW010077539.1, on the reverse strand, counting down.
AGTTTCGATTGAAGCTGTATCCGATGCTCTTGGGCATTCCGAGCCGGCCCATCGCCTTTGAGAACACTGGGACATCTTCATCTGGATGATTAAGCACCACAGCAGGGACACAAAAGTGGCAAACAGTTAAACAGTAGTCAACAGATAGATGTTCTTCAAAAGATAAAACAAAGCGGTTACGATTTTTGACTAATATATCCAATGTATTAATTACTGTTATCGATAAATAATTTCATCATTATAATTTAATAGAATTGAGTGAAACCATCAGGCCAAAGCGGCTCACCAGACAGAAATACAATAAAAACCAGAAAAAACAAGAAATCAAGATATGTAATATATAGATATGTACTGTGATATGTTAATAACATTTTTAATGTGTCCTTTCACTTGCTAATATCTCCTATGATGCATGACTTATGAATCACCCTGTATAGATATGTACTGTGATATGTTAATAACATTTTTATGGATCCTTCAGTTTCATAGAAATTAAATGAGTTATCCAAATTTATTTATCATTAGTTTATACATAACGTTTGTTTGTAAAGTAAAACGAATATCAGTGTTTAGTTCTTTAACATTTGTAAATATGCATAGAACATATTATTTATAGACAATAATAAATATAACTATATAATATTAGACAATGAAATAAAATAATTAAGATAATAACAATAACTTTAAAAACTTAAATTTTTCTATGATAAATTTATGCTTAAAAATATATCAATTTTAACGTAACTCAGTAAATTCGGAATATATATACATAATATATAGTAATCTATTTTCATATATAATATAAAAAATTATTAAACTAATTAGTATATAAAAATAAATAACTTTTTGATAGTAGATCATAACTACCATAAAATGGTAAATACTATGTTTACACATTCAGTAATATCCCTATACCAAAAAAAACGAGTCATCAAAGAATATCATTTTGGTTAAGGTAAGTATCACATATGTAATTTTTTCAATTATCCTCATTTGTTGTAAATTGTGACGTTAGCTTTAGCATTACTGTTTATACCATCAGTCGTCAATTTGTTATAAGTAACAACTAAGCTTCCGGTAAAATAATATATAATGAATCCTTAGAACATATAATTAGTACTTACTGTGTACTCCACAATGGAATCGTTTCAAATTCGTATATATATATATATATTGCAGAATTATAATATACAGTAAACTACGTCGTAAATTTGCACAATTCTATTAATCCAATAATCGACATTTCCATGGCATTGTATTGTATAGATGCTATTACAATGTTGAATATACTAATGAATTTACCATATTAAGAATGTGTGCAATAGATAATGTTATTATTTTGGAAGTATGCGAAACTAATAAATACAATTAAAGCATAAATTTAATTACATTTTAAATGCATTTTGCAAAATAGAGAAAACTGGAAAACCTGTAAAATTTACACTTACAAGTATAGATATTAACTGTTAAATTGCAGTATATTTTATAAAAACAAGCTTAAATATCAAGAATGATCAATGATATCATTCTAACATTATGTAAAAAAATGTAATATATATATGTAAATAAATCAGCTAATTATCAAAAATATAATATGTTTATCGTCATTTCTTTTTTAATTAGGCATAAACCAAGGCCTCAAAAAATAATTAATAAATTAATTACAATAAAATACACATATTGAAAGATATCTTCAAGTACACTGGTACAAAATATAGCTAAAATATGATTTATTATAATGATGTAATAAATATTTAACAAAAAACAAATAAAGTTTATTTTTAAAGCGCCCGTTCAATAGTAATGCAATTTATCTCTGTAAAATACTTTAACACGAAATGTTGTCACTATGACAACAATGTATACTAAGTTTAGACAGGTATAAGACACAAACATAAAATGAAATATATGTTGAATCTCTAAAAATAAATAAAAAGGAACTAAGGTCTATAAATACAGTATTTTAAAAATCATTCAAATTTAATCAATATATACAAATAAAAATTCATATTTTATATTTACTTACAAAGTTTGAAACGCCAAGTTGTTTAAATACTAGTTTATAGGTGTAAAGTAAATTTTTCAAATCGTAGTCAAAGATAACATTACAACCATTCAACAAAAATACGCTGAGAAAATTTAATTTGTCATAACTGTCGCCTAAGTGCGCACTTACATAGAGACTTGAATAGTACAACTTTATCTAGATACCAATATACTCAACACCTATCTCATATATTATGTAAGACTAGTGCACAGCTACAAAAACAAAAAAGCTTATCCAAAAAAAAGAAAAATATGACACAGATCTGATACTACATAACATAACTACATGGCATGGGTGTAATTCATAAATCAATACATGTTATAGGAGAGGCCATGTTCAATACAAATGTCTTAGACGGGTTCATAATCCTTTATTTTCAAAATGGCCACCATTTTCTTGTTGGCAGTGACGAATTCGTCGACGGGTCGAAGCACAAATGTTGTAATACAAAGTTGCACCAAATAACTGGAAAGCGGCGATTATTAATTCCTGAAGATGTTCAATGTCGCGAATTGGACGGTTATGTTTGAATATGGATTTCTTAATAATCCCCCACACATCATCAAAATCCATAGGAGATAAATCCAATACCCCGATCTCCTTGAGAAAGGAAAGGGACCGGGACCCGTCCGAGAGAGTCTTGAGGGAGGGTGTGTTATCTAGGTAAGAACGGGGGCCAGCATGAGCCGGACAAATGAGAAGATGGGTTAAATCTTCTGAAGGAAAAAGGCAGAAATGATAGGAGGGGGAGTCCGCTTTTCCTATGCGGTGTCGGTAAGAAGCGAGGAGGGGAGAGTGACCAGTTCGAAGCTGCGCGAAGATGATGGTGTCGGCACGAGAGTGTCGCCTGTACAGGCCCTGTGTGGATCGGCGGTGTTGGAAGATCTGACGAAGCGAGTGATGACAGAAATGACGGACGAGAGGTCGACAGGGTCAGTCTGAGGGAGCTTGGCTCCTTTGCGGCTTCGACGTCCGCCAGCTTCGTTCCCTTGGAGCCGCAGTGACTTAGGACACACTGGAGGGTGACGGCTGTTGTGGATGAGAGGGCGCTGAGATGGCTCCACATCTGTTAAAGAGTCTGGTCTGTTTGGGCGCACGGGCCAGAGGAAAGGCGATTCATTAGCGATTGAGAGTCTGAGAAGAGGCAGATTCCGTTGGTTGGTTCGGTATTCACGAGGTTAGCGGCGGCCTCTAGACCCCAGAGACACGCGATGGATTCGGCGCGGAAGGAGGAGAAGACTGAGCCGAAGGGAACAGAGAAGGATCGTAGAAGTGACCCTTTGAGGTACATCACGATGCCAGCCCCTCCGAGTATTGTCCCGTTTGTAGCTGAGCCGTCAGTTTAGATGTGAAGGTCTGCGGGTGGGAGGCTGTCGATGGTCAGGAGGGCTGCATGTTTCCTGGACTCAGACGGGTCCTCTCTGGTGGTAACCAAGTTTAGCGTTGTTCGGATGGTGATGCGGGTAGAGACAGACCATGGTGGTGCGCAGGTGGTGAGTTTTTCTCTCGTGTGGTCTTCAACGGAGGTTTTGCAGGCAATATCCCTCCAGTTGCATCGAGGTTCGCCACCTTTGCCAATAGCTTTGAGACGCGAATGAGTTCGACGCGAGTTGGCTGAAAAGATCAGGGTTGTTTAGCGGTGGCGGAGGGCCTTTTCGCGCAAATGAGCGGCGGCGGCGGCAATGGCATTGCTTGTGAGCGAGAGTAGAGTGGGTGAGGACTTAGTGCACCCCATGGTGGTGCGAGCGGCGGCCTTATGATGGATCTCCACTAGGTTCCTGTTGGAGTTTGCGGTCATATGGCAAGTCAGGTGGAGGCTCTATGCAAGGCGGTGGGTTGCGCGTATGTGAGATAAAGGGCGTGCAGATAACGGGAGTCCTGGCCCCAGGTCCGACAGGTGAGGTATCTGATCACCCTGAATATGGTCTGGAGTTTTCATTAACTGCCTGCGCTTGGTGATGGAACGTCAGTTGGCAGTCGAAATGGACCCCAAGCAGCTTGGGAAAACAAAGGGTCGTAAGGGATGAGATCGTTGCCGAAGAGGATCGAGGATTAGACCTTCCGGTTGACTTCCCGAGGGTCTAGAGAGTGGAAGGACACGACGGAGTTCGACGGGCTAAGGAGAACCTTCCGTTCGGAGCACTAGAAGTGGATCGACGTGGCGATGGGTTGGAGGGCTCGATTGCAGGCTGCGACGGACGTACCTTGGGCGCCGAACGTGGTATCATCGGCGTACGCGAGCGTGAGGCCGTAAGGAGGGGCTCTTTGCAGAAGGTCATCCATGTAGATGAGCCACAAAATCGGGGCGAAAACAGAGCTTTGGGGGAGGTCCTTGGAAAAAATGATGGCTTTGGAGGTGGCGCCCTGCCAGGAGACTGTTGCTCGGCGGTCGGAGAGGAAAGCAGAGATCCAGCGGGTGAAACAACTCGGGATGCTCATTCGACCCATCTTGGCGAAAAAAGCTTGCCTCCCCAAACCCGGTAGTAGGCTTTCGAAAAATGGGCGAAGAGGAAGACGGATCGGAGGGCAGGCTTTTTATGTTGAAATCCATCTATGATGAATTGTGCTACTGCGGCGATTTGCTCCTCAACATTACGAGTTTTCCTGAAGCCGGCATGGGCAAGGTGGAGGAGGTCACGCGATTCTATGAGAAAGATGAATCTCTCATTGATCAGCCTTTCGGTGAGCTTCCCGATACAGCTAAGGAGGCTAATTGGGCGGTAGCTGAACGTTATGTCGGACGGTTTCTCTGGTTTTAGGATAGGGTGGATCTCAGCATGGCAGCAAGGGGCGGGGATGGTAGTTAGTCCAGGAGAGATTGATGGCGGTGAGGAGACAGTCCCGAGCAAGTGGCGTGAGGTGGCGGATGAATGTGTTGGAGATTCTGTTGGGGCTCGGATCGGTCCGGCAGGTTTGAAATAGCACGGACGAGGTCGCGGTGGAGAAAGCGGGGCAAGAGTCAAGAGTGCATCCGCTGCACGGGCAGATGGAATCGGTTGCGTGGCGGGCTTCGCGTTTGATGTTACCGTCGGCGATTTTATTTTTCGGGAAACGACTGACAGTAGCGTACTCGCGGTAGAAAAGAGAGGCTTTCTCGGAGTTCGAGATGGCGAACTTAATCCTTTAAAGATAATCCTTCTTGGACTTATACTAGCTCCTACCATGATACCTTCACTGTTTAACGATTTTTTAAGGTAATATACGGATTCTCTTCACAATAAAAAACGCAGTTGTAGGTTCACAGTTCAATTTCAACTTTGCTTAGTCGGTCCAAAAAATTTTTAAAAATTGTCCTCCAATCTTTCAAGAAACAGCTCACAAAATTCTAATCTCCTGTACGGATCATCTTCCGTCAGTTCTTGCACTAATTTTGGACGCCATAATTTAAATCCAAGTTTATGAATGATATGCTTCACTGTGGTCACTTATACAGGGTGCCCGCCACTTTCAGAAACAATACTCCAGACAGATTAACAAATTCCCTGACAATTATTAAACATCAATTTTCACCTAAGTTTAAATTATTAGTGTATTATTCAAATCAATAGTTTTATTTGTTGACAATACCAACACGGAAGTTAACAAATATGTATAATAAAATGTCATAACAAAATATGTAGCAAATTTAGATGTACAAAAGTGGAACATTAGTCTAGCAGTTATTAGTAAACATTTAGTTGAAGCATACCTAAGTTAAAATTATTAGTGTATTATTCAAATCATTAGTTTTATTGGTTGACAATACCAACACGGAAGTTAAAAAAATATGTATAATAAAAGTTCATAAAAAATATGTAGCAAATTTAGATGTACAAAAGTGGAACACTAGTCTAGCAGTTATTAGTAAACATTTAGTTGAAGCATAAGTGTTATGTTAACATGAAATGAATCACAATTTTGCTAACAGATCCTTTTTTTCATTAACTGCCTTGCGTAAGGCATTTGCTTTAGAGAGAGTTGTGAAACATTTCTTAGCTTCAGCCACTAAGGATAAACTTTCAATATCTCAAAATTTCTCAAAACTAGCAATGTCTTTTGAAAGCTTTGCACGTTTGGCTTTTGTTTCATCTGCATCCAATGGTGATGACCGTTTTACAGAAGCCAGTCGCTCTAGCCTTGTTTGGTCTTCAAGGTGAGTACGGTACCGACTCCTTGCCGACCGCACAGAACCACGAATGGAGTCTGAGATTGGTACCTTGGTGATTCCACCAGACAAATGCACAACATCCGAGACAGTTCGCAGAGATTGAAGCGATTTCTCCCCAAGATTTGCTCTGAGGGTCTCCTTGTTAATCTAAGGGGAATATATTTAAAGAGTGAATAAATTTGAGAAAATAAAATAAAACTTAATGTGTAAACATTTAACCAAAATAATCCAAACCAGTTTCAATATAATCTAAGAATTTTAAGCATTAGTTACTCACTGAAAATCCTCGCTCAACATCTGCATTCCCATGGAACATGACACATACCAGCTTGATAACGAGCCAAAGATGTTTGTACTTGTCTTCTTCTCCTGACAAAATATCCACAAAAAACGAATCCAAACGATCAGTTGTGTAAGAAAATTGCCGAAATTTCTCACTGTGAAAAGGCAATAATGTTTGGATGAGGTACTCAAATTCTTGGATAGCTGCATCCGATTGTACATTGGATAAGCGGTTGAGGGAATGCAATTGTAAGATCAAATCTCGGAATCTTTTAATAACACCTTCAGGGTCAGTTGCGATTTCATTCGGGGAGAGGCACACCACATTCCGGACAAACTTGTACCTGAGTATTAAAATGAATAAAAACAAAATTATTGTAATTGAAAAGAAAATAGCCTAAATAATTAAAATATTATTTGACCACTATTGTTTAAAAGTTAGAAAGCATGTATTTCTATGTTGCAACTTCAATACTTTTTTTCTAACACTTATTGTATAGTTGTTGCTTATTATTTATGATATACACCTTTAATAGATACTGTATATCTCTAAATTACCTTAGAGGATTTTTTTCTTGCACTTTTGTGATTGCAGCAATGACAAATGATTGACATTCTTTGTAGAAGTGGTGGCGTAGCTGAGGAAAGGTTAAAGCTGATGAGATGCTAGCCTTGTTTAATTCCAACAGTGCCCCCGTACCAACATCAGTCTCTGACGGTTTCTTCAAATTGTCCTTATCATCTAAATCGATGTTGCATAGCTTCATATCAGATGTTGCTGCTTGGATAATTGTTGATGGTACAACTTTCTTCATTAATACTGTAATCAATCCGAGCATAGCTGCTTTTAAAAAAGGAAGCATAGGGTTATATGATTGGAAATTTGACAAAGTGGCTTGGTATGGGATTGTCATAGATAAGAAAAAAATCATTTTGGCAAGAATGAGAGGATCTGAGACCATTGTTTTGACAAGAGTAAATGCTTGGCTTTTATTGACATGTTGTTTGAGGACTGCATTTGATGGAACAGCATGAACATATTTCACAATACTGGGCCAGATAGCAATAGCACGCTCAACCACTGGTTTGTTTTCTAACCATCTGTGTCCACAGTACTTCAAAGGAAAACGGCTGCCAACTCCATTTACAAAGATAAAATCAGCTTGCCTGGCACATGATGACTTAAAAAGGAGATGCAAAAATCTTAATAACCCACAAATATTCCATTCACTTGCTTTGGAACCAACTATGAATGAATTGTTCAGAATATGAAGGCCACAACTACCTGTTTCCCCAAGTTTGGGGTCTTCTTCATTAAGACCATCCTTATAAAGACTAAGAAATGACCAGTTGACATTTGGACCATCCATACTCAATTGCAAGCACTTAACCATGTTCAATTCTCTAATACCAAACTTAAACTTATCCAACATATCTGTAGCTTTGGTGTAACCCAAGAAGACTGATGCAAAGTAACGAGTAATGAGTAGATTTAAGCTGAACATCCCAGAAATTGACAAAGATTTCCATCTGTTGTTGTTGCAAAACGTCATTCATGCTTTCATCAAATGATACTGAAAATACTAAAGCAGAAGCAAGATTTGAAACGAGGTCATCATGAAACACAGGATAAATCCCAAAGTTCAAACAATAGGCTGCCTTATCGTATGACATGGAAAATTGGCTGGCAATCGCACTATCATGAAACATAGACTTGAAAAGGTCAGTAATATTTGAACAAGAATGGAATAGTAATGAGAAGAAGCCATTTTCAGACACCATAGAATGTCTGCATTGATAACACCAGTCTGTGTAACAGTAGACTTCACAACAGAGGTAGTGGCTAGAGCATCATTATTCTTAGAGGAACTACAAAATGCAGTAATAGTTAAATTTCTTTTACCCTTTTCTTTTTCGCATATTTCTTTGTTTTTTACTGGTTGCATGGCTTGTTAATGCTGTGATACCCATATTACTAAGAAATATATCTTTGTGGCAGTTCTTGCAATGTGCAGTAACTTGATTCTTTTTAGACAGCCAAGAAAAATCAGAAAACTCCTTTGGGTCAAACCACTCATTGAAAACAGTTTTCCGAAGAGACATGATCTGGAAATAGAGAAATGTAGAGCATTATATTATATATTCTGGGAAACATTAACCCTTTCAGCCCGGGTATGTAAAACCAAGATCACAACTTTTTACTGCAGAAAAATGTCAATATTTCCATTGGGCCGGTTGAGAGTCTAAGATCTCGAAATTTATTATCGGAAATATAATTTAGAATTTTATTGGTTCTAACACATATAACAATTTTTGCGCATTTTGTGCATTTTGGAATATATGCGCGCGAATTACATTAGACCATAAATAAGTATATAAGTCCCTATAGTTATGTATACTGTACTGCATAATATTGGATAAATGTTGACAGACGGGTGAA
>JAYRBW010077528.1:0-24536 GCA_036023295.1 Invenusta paracnida | reverse complement strand
CCCGCTCAGAACGACAAGACGCTTGGCCTCCTTTATTCCACATACTACCTTATTGATAAATAAATGATTCATTTTCTAAAATTTTGTTCGTGCAATTCACTGTACATATTTCTATTTCTTTTTTTACATATTTCTATTTTTACATATTTTTGTTCTCGCCTGTATTCTCTTATTATATGAATGATTCCGATTCCCATTTATTCAAATAAACACCTATCTATCTATCTATCTATTTACTAGAAGCTTTTATTACTGGATGGTTCTATGTGTTAAAGTAGGGGTGTATATTAAACACTTTTAACCTGCCTTGTGTATAGATGGAATATATCGTTAAGTGAGGGATCTGCATTGGGTTTAGCAGCACTCACCGTGAAAGGTATATCATCCCCGGGACAGTAACAGTGACAGTAGCTGGGGCCAACTATGCGCAGAATGACTTCCCGGTTGGGATCCTGGATCGTATAGTTGACCTCACAGCCCTCATAGACCTGCTTCACGTAGCCCACGACCTCACCGACTGGAGCTTGGACCTCAACTTCGTCCTGGCAGCACTCAGAGCAGCTAAAGCACTGACCGTAGCACATGCACCGATAAGGCCGCGTGATCTGGATAACCTCATTCCCAAGATTGTCCTCTACGTGGATTGTGAAGGGGCGCTGTGGACCACAGCAGTTCCGCACACAGAAGTCCGTTTCTAAAGGGAGAAATAAAATGGAAATTACAAAAACGGCAATAACGAGAAAAGGAAATGAGTAAGAAATTAACGCAAGAAAAATTGAAAATGTGAAAAATAGAAAGAAGAAGAATATGAAAGAATGAGATAAAGACAAAAAACAGGAAAGTGAAAAACATGAATGAAAGAGTAAGAGGGAAAAAGGAGAAACGATGTAGGGTATTTTAAGTGACAATAAAGATACAAGAAACAAATACAAAAATACTCTTATTAATTAAAAATCATACACAAATAGAAACAAAAACGAGAACCAATTATTTTGATTAATAGTATTCCTAACTATATTATAACGTTCTATTGTAGGGTAAATTTATTCAATGAAATTCGGGAATTTATAGTGCGTTTATCTTTTTTAGGGGGTTATCTACCCTCTCTATTATGTTGAAAGTGCAAACCTGATTAACTTGAAATAATGGCCGTATATATTTAAGTATTCAGACAGATAATTTCTCTGCATATTTCCAAAAAATATTTATTTAAAGATTATATAAATCAGTTTTAAGAAATACCTATACTCACTATACCACAAATAACAATATTTTCAAAAATTCTTTAATTATTTTGACACTAAAATAGTTCAATTATTCGTAATTACTATAATGCACATATTATTGTAATGCAATTCTCCGAAAAGCAAATGTATTTTTTTCTAATTCTAATATTGGAAAAGTCGAAGTCTCAAAAAGAGCTTCTAATTAAATATTTTGTACTATAAATTACATTTTAGAAATACAATTAAACAGCTGCTAATTAAAAATTATGCTAACAAATTGTTATATAGGCAAGAATGAACTATTGCAATTCGAAGAATTCTTGTATGAATTTAAACATCTAATCCAATAATAATTCACTTTAAATCTCAACTATATAGGTATTATTGTATATAAATACATCACAATATACTATGTTAAAGCCATACATTTTAGTTTAATAAAACGGTCGGGTATTATCAATACTCCTATAGATATATTTAATAAAGTACTTATTTTAATGAAATGTTTTACTGCGTATTTTGGTTTATTCTATAATACAATAATATATATATATATATAACATTTAATATCTTACAATATAATATTTACACATCAACTACAATAAAGCACATTCCTGTTTACATATTAGGTTGAATAGAATTCAATTAAATATATTTAATAATAATGTAATGTAATATATTTACAAATATAAGCTATTCAAGTCGAAATGATCGTAAAATATTAATTTGCTGTATGCAATTTAAGTATTTAGTTTAGTATACTTGTTTCACTTAAACTTATTTTATATCTTTCTCACATAGATATAGCACATTAAGATATGATTAATACACAAGCGGTCGATATATAGACAAAATTGTAATTAGACTTTATTTTAAAAGTTTAGCATAAGATCATAAAGGGTGATATGTCTCACATATTTGTCATTTCTTTTACCACAAAAGATCACACAAAATGTTAAATTATAATGTTTTTGATATAATTCAATTAACCATATAAATAACTATAGATTGTAAATTATAATTGATAATTTTGCATACAAGTATATGTACATATTAATGATTATTGATTTTTCATTTTTTGTAGAATCCGGGTCACAAATAACATGTATTCTCTTTGTACAACTGTGAAATACAGTGCATTTAGTTAATTATAGATACAATAACACACAGTATAAATCGATATACAAAGTCAAATAAAGTACATTAAAGTTTATTTTTCAAAAGACAATTATGTATATATAAAAGGGAAAAAATGAATAACATCACCATGTGTTATATGCATTAATAAATATTTATTATAAGCTATGAAAAATGATAATATTTGTTGTTGGTATACTTTCAATTTATTACATGGAAACTGGTGAAATATTCAGTTTCAATTAAATTAAAATAATTGTCACATTGCGAACAAACATATTGTGTAATTACAAAAAACCCTTTATAAATAAGTATTATATAATTGAATTATAACATTGTTACATAAATCAAATTTTAAAAAATTACACTTGTAAAATAGACAAACTCATCACGTCACGATTCACATACCTAATATCAAAAGAATCACAACTATACATTTACGGGATAGTTTATCTGGAACGAATGGTGTTATGCATAAGCAAACACTTGACAATGTTTGAAATTATTTGATATTTTGTTTATATTTTAAAATTAATACACGTAACTTATAGAGAAATATATATTTTTAAACAAAAAACTTTTTGAAAGAAATTGAACTTTGATGCAGATAATATATAGTTTACAAGACAGAGATAACTGATTATGTAATACAACCATTTCAAGAAGGTACACACGTACATACCTATATAGGGATATCATTTTTCTGAAATATTACGTCAGCTTATAGAAGAATACTGATATAAACATTTAATTGTAATTCCTTCAAATAAATATTAAAAACAGTCTAAACAATAACAACAATTACCATTTAGAAAATTTGCAATATGTAATGAGTTTGGAATATATAATAAAGTTGGGTTAAATTGATTCATGATGGATTTTCAAAGAGCAATTATATATACATATATATTAGAAACGTCAACGATGTTAGTAGGTATGAAGATTACAATTTGTTAGGGTGTTAAAATAGAAGAATGAAATGTTTAATGAAAAACAAACAATCAGTCAGAATATAGAACGATATTAATTGTGATTTGCATAAAGTTTAATGCCCATGTCTACGTGTACAATTATGAAATGGAGTTCTCTCTAATGTATATTTTATCAAAGTAAAAATTGTGTTTTGAAACATAATTTAAATTACATTTAAATTTAAATACCAACATAAAGAATATATCATATTATACCATGTAACACTAAATCTTTGCATTATTAGCAATCAACTTAGTTGATTACAGCAAAAAAGTAAATGATGATTTTTCATTAAATAATTTAAAATCTAAAACTAAAAGGTAAAACGGACACCATTTCTTTTGAAATATTTAATCAGATTTTATAATTGTTTTAAATGCATTTACCTTCTTTTGCAAAGTATACTTGTTGTCCCATTGAATTTCTGATTACGTATTTATTGTTCATTTCGTAACCACTGAATGCTGAAATATAAGAACATAGTACGCAAGAATAAAATACATAAAGTGCAGAAAGTTTTCAAAAATTCAACATTATTAATTATACTCAGCTAATTTTATGCTAAACCCACCTTCAAATAGTTCGATCTTTTGTTTAATCAATAACTGATCGATCATGGCAAGATATTCCAATCCAGCTGGGACTCCACTGATGTCGGGTTTAGGCATCCAGGGAACTGCCAATGGTAGATAATGATCATTAATTAAAATTATTGGTTTATTTAATTTAATAATTTTAGATAATATCAGAAAATATATAAACTGTAAGACAGAATTAAAAGAAAATGAGCCAAAGGCCATAAATACGTACACAAATATCTCTATAATATAAGAATTAGTTAACTTGTTAATCAGTTAATAACATCTTAGATTAACCAACAATCCAGAAAAAAACTGCCTGGAATGTTGAACAATACAACAATCTTTGTCTCCCAAATTCTGAACACAAACCTATCTAGTAGATAATTGAAATCAAATAGGTACCTACAATGGTTGAAAGATTCGATCAGTATGAACATATTTTTTGTAATTTTCAATCTTTGTGCTGTCTGGCATTATATGTCAAGCGTTTGAGATCAAATATTTTCGTCGGAAAATGACAGATTACAGTTAAAAAACAGCCATTACAGCTTTCAAAATTCATAGTATTACAAGGTTTAACAACCCATTAAAAAGGGATACATGTTACCATATAGAGTAACTAATCACAAATATTTCACTCTTATCAATTATGTATGCAGTTTAATTCTACTATTTTGAAACCCGAAAGCTTTAGCAAAATAATGTTTTTAAAAATGAAAGCAATTAAACAAATTATGTAGTAAAACATTTTTACATATACACGCAATAAATAATAATTTTCAAACAACGTACGTATGTTAAATTGTATAAAAAATATATTTGCTCTTAAAATAAATTTAATTAAAAAATACTGTACTACATTTATTTAAAAATTAATAAATTTACATTTACAAAACTTTACAGTGAAATGCACACCATTTATTATGAATGTATTGTGAAATTAATGAAAGTGAAATCTTTGTGTTTAATTACTCTATGCATGTTACAGCTTATATTGAATGGTTTTTACAAATAATATTATAAATATATATATATTATAAATTTTAAATATAGAAGCATAGACGTATATTACATCATTTATATTTTTAATTTAACTTATAAAACAATTAAAATAATAGAATTATATGTAGTCATTTGTAGGCATTAATTTTATTACTAATTAGATTACTAAATATACTTATTATTATTTAAATATATAGTTATCATATTAATACATTTGTATAACCTATAATATAACTAAAATTATCTTTATAACTCTAAGGTTTTTAATCGATATAATATTTTTAGTAGTTAAAACATTTTTATATGTCAAATAATAATTTTAAAACATTGGAATAATATTTCTTTACTAAATGACGTACATTAAAGGATACATATAAATCTACACACAATTCAGGTATAAACATTTGTTCTAAAAATACCAACTTTAATCGCATTTTAAATAAATAAATAATATAAAAAGTGTGTATGTTTGTTAATATAACGAAATGTTAAATGGCTGTGTAAATAAAGCACACAATAAGTCGGAACTGAAAATTCAATAACATAAGAACACATAACAAAAATATATTCATTTAAGAAGCATTTTTACATAAGTATATAAAAACTCAAAACATATGTTGACAATGATGACCAATATAATACATAATAAAATATTCAATGCACTTATTTTTTCATGATAAACAAAACCGCCGTTACATTAAGTTATACTATGTTATGTAAATAATGTAGGTCGTTATAATTTGCATAATAATTTGTTCGTTGATTACACATTCTTCAGCTGTGACCTTGCGTATTTAAATCATTCTACAATATAATACTTACACGCATTGACAACAACGTAAATCGAATACTACAAAATTAGAAAGTTAAAACTATACAACAATGTTCTATTCCACTATTATGTGTATAAAAATTTGTTAGGCTCAATCAAAGGTATATTTCACGTTACTGACTCTTTATATTATTATAAGTTTAACTTGTACTAATGGGTCAGAATCTTACACATTATCTCAATGTTCAAGATAAGTATATATGTTTACTTACAAATTAAAGAAAAGGATACATTTAGAAGTCTGCCTTTAAAAATGTATATTAAACATTTCATTATTCCTAAGCAGATGACCGGAATAGTAACGATTTATATTAGAAAAATAGTATATGCCATACCAAGTAAGCGATCTGTCCTCACATAGTGTGACTTAAATAATCATAAAGTCAAATTCTGTATTTAATAATTTAAAACTCATCATATATCTAATTTGGATGTCTTTTAAATGTTTAACTAAATTTTCAAACCATCTTTTTATACTATTTTGACAAAATTAAGGAAAATTACGTGCTCATTGTACTGTATAGCGATGCAAAATTATAAAAATATAGTAAATCGTGTATTTTTATATTTGAAGTTAACTTGTTACTACTTAGTGTGACAGGTAATAATTTTTTCTTATTATACAATTATTTTCAGCAAATATTTTGTTGGGCTATTTAAGCAAATATATTTATATTTGTACATATATATGTATAATTAATATGTATACCTACCTATATTAGCCGATTAACTTTAAGGCTGACAAAAGTGATCAAAAACGAATTTTAGAATTATTTTAATATTTAAGATTTATTACGATGTATACAAATTATATATGGACATAAATTATATGTCACGAATTTCAATTACACATATGAACTATTGATTTAAAATTTAATACTCAAATAATGAGTTGAGATCATACTTTTATAAAAGGTTTGAATGATGCATATTTTATCATACTTTCGAATTAGAAGGAGTCAAAATGTCTTAATCAATGAAATTATAACTATGTTGTAAATAATGAATTATTTATTAGCCAGTATTTAATCATCTTATGTATAAAATACAGGTAATAAAATACAGTACTCAAGCTAATAGGTAATTTTTGAAATAATTAAAAGCTAAACATATAATTAAGTTTTAATTGTAATTAACATTCACGTTTATAGTTTGCTTTTTTACCACTGGAATGTTTTTTGTTTCTGATTAATTTTTACCACTGAAAATAAAAAAATACAAATTAAAAAGATTTTTTTTGTCTGAAAAACCTACTTTGTTGTTGTCCACCCTGTTGTTGTTGCATCATTTGCATTTGCATCTGCATTTGCATCTGCATCTGTGGATTCATCTGCATGCCAGGCTGCATTTGCATTCCCGGTTGCATTTGCATGCCGGGTTGCATGCCAGGTTGCATACCGGGTTGCATACCGGGTTGCATGCCGGGTTGCATGCCGGGTTGCATTTGTCCGCCCTGTTGCATAGGCGATTGTGAATAGCCTTGTGGGGGACCATAGGCACTGTTATCTGCATTGTGTTGTCCGCCTTCATTATCACCCATTTTGTGAGTCGATGTAAATTCGAAAATTTATGTAAAAATCTGACAGGGTAGAAAAGTGTACAACAATTATTGCATTTATGCTAATACTTTAATGTTATACACAAGAAAGGCTAAATATATACAATAAACAATTATAATTTTGTAGTTTCATATATATATATACTTATACATGTATATGCTATGTATATGATATATGATAAAATAAAGATGAACATGTGATTAAACCTGTATTCAGTAATTTATGTTTTTCTTCAATTTTAACTATTTTGCTCTGTTCACTATATATATCATTAAAACATGTGATTCCAATTTTTAGAATGTTTTTTTGTTCACCCCTGCTTGACAACTTTGTCTTTTAAACGGTATCTCAAGAACAATATCACACAAAAGGTGGAGTATTCTATCCTGTTTTAGGTGACCCTGATATATATAATATGTACATAATATATGTATATATTATTATGAAATATCATTTTATTAGAGACGAATAGAAATACCTTTTTCATATAATCAATTACAAAGTTACTATATAGGTATAGTTTGAGTAGAATTATTTTACGACAATAAGATTTATTTTATTTATAAATGGGGAAATTTTCTGTACTTTAAAGTTATTTTTACTACTTTAAACAAGGCACATTTAAAGACTTATTTAAAAAATAACACAGTTTTGTTTATTTATAAAATATGTTTGAAAATAACCGAAGATGTTAATACCATGTAAGTTTGTGCTTTTTATAGGAATATTTTTAATTTTTATAAATATATAGTTTTTCTATTGTAAAAAAACAATATAGTCAAATGGTTTTATGAAATCTCAATATTTGAGTTGTATTATTCTGAGAAAAATTTATGTTTTACTATTCTTTTATTTATGTATATATTGCTATAAATAATATTTTCGATCATTACATTTTATTTAATATTTGCGTCATCTAACTGAATATGAGACATGAGTTGTTTATTTAACTTATTTTAAGATACGTTAAGCAAAATTATTAATAGTTTATGTAGCATGGTCCACCATATTGTATAATATTTATTTGTCCTACCTTATGTATTTTTATACAACACATAAATATTATTTAGAAAATATACATAAATTATTATAGATAAATAATTTTCTATAAACAAACTGTTTATAAAGCCGTTGATCTGTTTCAATTTCAGTAATGTCATTTTTAAAGTCAGTTATCATTTTTAAATTCTACCAATTATGATAAAGGTTATGTATAATTGTTATATGTTACAAGACATGTAACTGTATTTTTTATTTGTTTTTCTAAATCGTCATATTTTTGCTTCGGATATATATAATACATTATACATACATTACAAACATTATAACTACACATCATTATCTAAATAATGTCGATTATAATTTACACAAAACAACTAAAATTTAAATAGTTTTTAAACACACACGTTATATGTAGTATAAGTTATATGTTTATAGTTTATATAATTTTTTAAAGTACCTACTACATTAGTAAGTATTGGGTAAATGTATATATAGGAATAGTTTGGTATTAGTTAGTAAATTGTTAGTTCGTTAATATATGTTCATAAATTATAAATTTAAACTATAAATTAATATTTATAGTTTATATAGTAACCTTTAATATTCCCTTCTATACACTTAATAAAAAATTTTGATTTTGCTTTTGTTTGCTTTCATGTATAGCAAATATATAGCAGAGAATAAAAAAGTCAATATACCTAGCCTAATTTATGAAGATACATATATTCAATTTTATAAAAGGATATTATACCTCCCAATAAAACCATCAGCGTAGTATAAATTAAATTTTACGAGTGGAGAGTGTTAGACGATGATAAATTCTTACTTTTAATCGGGATATAAATTTAGAATTTATTTGCGAAATAAAAGTATAGAAAGGATACAGATTTAAAGCAATATTATAATGAAAATTCACTGGCATCCTAATACAAACAATATTGAAATAATCAAGGTTAAAACTCTAGACAGCTCAATAAAACTTAATAGTACATACTGTAATTCCGTTTTCAGATAAATAAGTAATGTACGTATGTTAAACTCCCTCTGATCATTTATATTTTACTTTTGTTACCAGTTTCAATATTTATTAACTATACATTTTCTAAGTAAAATGTTGTAAGATTATTCTATCCATAAATCAAAACAATAATATATTTTGATTTCAGTAGGTATCAGTTTTTTATATGAATGTGTTGAATCTATTAAGCACGTATACTTAATAGCTCTTTTTATTCTTGATATTAAAATCGGTTGTATCAAATAAATTATTATTTGATATTAAAAGCAATATATTCATATTTACTCATGTCAATCCTTAACATATATATGAGAAAGCATGTTATATGTAAAATATACCTAGTTAAGAAACTTGAACAACGAAGAACAAATTTGAAGTCTTACGTCTAAAAGCATAGATGAAAAGAAAAGCTACTTATATTTTAAGTCATACATATACATATACATATACATATACATTAAAACATAGCTAACCAACATACATTATTTGTTATATTTATAAAATTGAATATACATATTATAAACGTATATAAAAAATCCTGATGGTTGGTAAAAACAATCTGACAAATGTAAATGAATTTAAGAAATAAATCTCATCAAATAATTTATGGAATAAAAATGCATAATCTACTCAAGGACTACTTTAAATCCACTACTACTGTATTATAGTAGTCTTTGAATCTACCTTACAATTTAGTACAAAAAGAATAGATAAGATGTGACAACTGGTAAACTTGATAAATCATCGGACCTGTTTTTTATGTATATTAGCCTTGTATATGAATATATATAGCTATATTATGTATTTCAATAGTATAATGTACAAGAAAATATCATAAACAAGGAATAAAGTTATTTATATCGTAAAAATTACGTTAATTCCACTGCTTGGAATTCATAATGATTGATTAAGTATATACATATTATTTTAAATTCTTTATATTACTGAAATAAATATGTAACAAAATATATTTGTGTGTACAGAGATATTTGGTGTATAATATCAGTAAAAAAACAAATAGTAATGGTATGTGTTATTACACACACGTTATTACACACCTAATACATAATCATTGTTTAGGAAATTATATCTTATTAATATCAAGGTTTGAAATTATTAAAAATTAATTATTGTGGAGTTATCCAAAAGCTCTTTAAATGTTCTCGGGGTATTTAGTCGATGATTTAAACATAAACATAGGAACATTGACCGTTTTATTAGATTGTAAATTTATCTCTGTTTTGGAAAAGAAAAAGTACAGTTTGCTGTTTCAGTAAATTTAAGATTATAAACAAAATCAAACAGCCTTATATACGAAACCATCAAGATATGAAATTAACTTACCAAAAGGAGCTTTAAAGCTTTTCGAGATTGCAATACCGTCGTTAAAAGGTTAATCTTAAACTCGTGGCAGTAAGTTAATTTATGGCTATTTTTAGTACAACTGATATTAAACGTTAAGGAACATTGGATATTACATTAATTTTATATTATGTATACCTATGTTCTTACTTAAAACCATTTATGCATTCTTGATATGCTTATTGTTACTAAATTTGTTGTAAATTGAGTCATTGTGAATTACGTCCTTTTACAAAAATCTTTATATTATTATATAGTATATTATATTATATTAGCCAGTGATTCACACTTATAGAATTGTAGACTATCTCTGTGTATATATCAACCCACATTTTCTAAACCTAATTATTTGTTTATTCTTCGTGTTTTTATCACTAGAGTGGTGTGCAATACAATCTTTATTAGGCGAGATATGGGCCTTATACAAGTAATACACAACATATATTCTTCACTAACATTAACGCCATAGGTACATAGGGGGGTCTTTTTTGTACCCATTATAAGATCTATAATGCAAATATGCATAACCTATATATATACCACAATATATATATATATATTGACCACAAAATATAGGTACCCATCACGGCGTACTTTATGCCGTGGTACCCATACATCTATTTTAACGAAAGATGCGTATGTCGTATTATCA
Organism: Invenusta paracnida; assembly: GCA_036023295.1. Lineage (NCBI taxonomy): Eukaryota > Metazoa > Platyhelminthes > Proseriata > Coelogynoporidae > Invenusta > Invenusta paracnida. The sequence goes on along the minus strand of JAYRBW010077528.1, from coordinate 13,193 downwards.
TAGATATTGGTTTTATATAGGTAAATAATGTGAACTGGGAGTTGATATTTATGTATTGTGGCATCTTATATTAAAGCTTTTTCAATATGTATGTACATATGTGTGTTGTATATATGTATGTATATAAATACATATAAAATTGCAAACAATTATCCATGTTGTAAACTATACGTAAAATAAATAATAATTCAATAATACTAACAAATATATTATATAAATATCTTATATATTGTAGTATATATATTATATAATATTATAGACAATTACATGATACACCGCCGCCAGCTATAAACGCCGCCCCCATATACTTTTCTAAATGTAATGTTGCAACACTATCAACTATTTCCTTAAATGTTATTATTTTCGTTATTATTTACACTCTCAAAATATACCCCCACCTTCTGTATGTATTCTAAAAAGTAATAAATATTTTGATATGATTTCTGGTAAAATAATCTAAAATAAGAATAACAATATAGACACAAGACTGTTTTAAAAAAAAAAAGAATAGTGATCAAAGAAATCAAATAGTGATGGCCCTGAAAAGGGCCAATATCGCGTTCTCAAAGTAGTGGGAAAGGGAAGGGACATCACTAGGTGTTCAGTATTTTGTAGAGGCACCTCTAGCCTGAATGACGTCATGAATCCTTCGAGGCATAGATTGCATTAATTTTAATCGTATTACGTCATGTACCCAAGTGTTACATTTCATATACTCTACAAACCAGATGTAACACAGGTATCAGCTAAGTCACCGTGATTGGCTGGAGAGCTCATTATGGTGATAGTTATGAAGGTAGAAAATACATAATTTAGGCATCTTTCTGCTTGCTGACAGAGCACTGTTACGTCACCACCATCTATAGATTTAGGGGTATGAGACACAGACTAGTAGATTAGACTACTATCTACTACTGTAATCTACTATTCTGTGGTATGAGAACACTCGCTAAATGAGTACCTACTGGGTATGAGTCGCTTAGTAGACGCATAGTGAGATACATATAGTCATATTTTGGAGAGCGTAAATAATAAAGAAAATAATTGCATTTAAGTAAATAGTTGATAGTGTTGCAACATTACATTTAGAAAAATTATATGGGGGCGGCGTTTATAGGTGGCGGGGGTGTAAATCAATAAATGAATCATACTTGATTAGGTATTTAAAATTGAATATTTGATATTTACTTATATTGGAAAATATTTAATTGTGAAGATTTATGTACAGTCTGATTGAGGGTCAAAGAAAAAGGCAAACTTTGGTGGTACTTATTACAAATGATTAGCCAATATTATTTTACTAAAAAAAAATATTTTTTTATTGTATATTATAATATACTTTATTTTAATAAAATAACACAAAAAAAAAATATATATATATAGGTATAATTATTGTGATATATTTGTTTCGTCGAGCTATGTATTTATATTGTTCTCTGATAACACCCATAGAGCCTCTCAGGTATATCACCAATTGCACCAGAACGTCACAATTTGGTATGATAGTAATTGTTGTAATCTGCGATTGTTAACAGATGGCATTAAATTGTTATGCTATATATATAAAAACGGTGGTAATATTTTGAAAGATAAAGAAGGAATAAAATATATTGACAAACGTTTTAAATTATATGTAAATTGTGTGTATATATTACTTCAATTTCAATTTTTTGAGGTTTGGGGTATGTGGGATTCAATAATAGTGATTACTAAAACATAATTCACAGCCATTCACTACTAGTAAATATTCGCAAAATAGTATTAATATATATTTTTTTCCTTACATTTCATGATCAAGATGAGAAATAAATACCTTAAAATAGCAACCAATTTCCTTCTCCAACTGTAATTTAAATAATGTGGCTACTTAAATATTCTTTATAAATATGTGTTGTTAGATTATAATATACCTACAACTGTACATTTATAAATGTTGGTCAGTCCGTCCGTGACAAGCAGTACACATGATTAAAAATACTTTACAATGAATTTTTATATTGCTACCTAATGTTGTTACGTTTGTAAAAGAACTTTATACAGTTTATTAAAGCAAACATTATGAGAAAAAAACATTGTACATTTCGTATTTTTTTAATATCACCTTTTATATACAACAAACATATTTTTCCTCATTGTATGGCAAGATGATTATAATTGTAGGTATAATGTATATATGTATATACATATATAATATTTATGTTATGGGTACGATTTGTCATAGGTATCATGGACTGACCAGACACTGTCATACATGTCATATTACTCTTGGATAGATTACCCAGACTTGAACAATTGCTTTACACAATTATTGTTAATTTTATAACCTTCCTTTTTCTTTTGAAGTAATTATTTCAGTTTGATATAACTTAATTTTTTAGAAGTAACTTGGAAATTATATAATATAAAAGGGTGGGATTATACTTACATACTACTGAATATTAAAAGTCCAGCAAATTCCTTTTAGAATATTCACTCAGGAATCAACAAAACAAATCCAAATTATTGTAGAAATATGTTGCCTGAAAGCAAGTAAATAAGTAAATGATTTGTGGTTTTCAGCCTTTTTCTCAAGTTAATTTATATAGTATGGAGGAACACTGCAATCGATGATATTGCCAAGGTTTCCAGGAAACACCAAGAAAATAGAGAGGAGGAGAGAACAAGAATTCAGCAATGTCAGATTGTTACCTACTACTATCTACAGTTTATCTAGGCTAGCCGACTGCCTATTGGTTAATTTAGCTAAATAAGGGTTATACAAAATAAAGGGGTAAGGAATGGAAAGTTTGTATCGATTGGCTGTGGCAGTGGCTGCCGCTGCATAAAATGTATGAAGGGTGTTTGTTTTGTTCAATTTGTGTGCGCACTTTAAAGAGGCTTCCAGTTATGCGTATAATATGTACTTTTTGTTTTGTATATACTTATCTTCTACATACATATATTAAATGTTTATTTACAGAAGAAGCTAAACAAGATTGTTTATAGGTAATAAGGCATAGGACGATGCCAATATGTGTTTTCGTGAACTCCTTTCTAATAAATATACTTTACTAACATAAATATAAATGACATCCATGAATTACAATTTAGATAAATGAAGACTGCTATATACTAAATCTAGCTATATCCAAATAAATAATTATCGGTTGTAAAATTTTCAACATTTTAGAAATTATACACTACTATGATTGTGGATTATTAAAAGTATTATCAAATGTATAAATAAAAAAGTTTCTTGACAGAAAATACACATTTGTGAGATTGTTCAAGTATTTTTCGTAATTGTAATTTATTTCCACTGATATAAATGACATTTATGTACAGCATAGGAAATTGCTTTTGTAAAACTACGTTAAGGTAAGTAAATAAGAACGGGTACAAATTATATGTACCTATATATGAGTACATATACGAATAAAATATGTATAGGGTTATTTTATCCGCATATACGAGTCATGAATTTATAGTGCGTAAATAGTTATTGTATCTTTTTTGTCCCAATTGGCAAAATTCCATGGACCTAATCTTCAACTTGCTGGGCGGAGGAAGCAGCAGCTCACCTCTGGATTGCAAACGAATTGTTAGCGATTCTATGTATTCTTCTATTCATGTGCAATTTGTTCCGTAAGCTTGTTTGGGTGCAATGTGACATGATGTTGTTGCATAACTTTATCCATTCTTTCGTCCAGGGTAGACAATTTTAAAATCGATATGGCGTCCTGTGAGCGATTTTTATGGGTGACCGTACGTAGCCTCTTGTAGTTGCTTTGTAGCCTCTTGGAAGTGCTCCTTCTGTTAATACGCAAGCATACATGTATTTGAGCAGGACTTGGCAGTATCGTAGTGTGTAGAAGCGCATTCGCTAACTGTAGCATTCGCTAACAGTAAGGCATCTTCTCTGTGGTAAATATAACGCCTAGCCCTTTTTATAACCCTGACGGCTATAAATGGCCTCTTGGATGCTTCTATACAGTGGGGTGGTAGCATAGAGAACAAAGGAATAGAGATATTACTAGATTGACAATGTGATATGAGAAAGCATTGGGTAAAGTGTCCTCAACTATAAAGTCGATATCCCCTGAATATAGCGGCTGGTATATTGATGCATGAAAAATACGAATACTTATGTAGTTTTCTTCGGCGCATTATAGTTAGTTGTATTGTAACAGCTATTTAACCTGAATATTAATATAATATACATTATCAACTATCCCATGTTTGATTCTACAGTACATTAATAATTATTAATGCTGAATTGTTATAGTAACTATATCCGCATAATATAGCTATAAATAATTTTGTGAAAAATCTATTTATTTAAAATTAATTCCCTTCTCTCTGGGTATAATGTCCTAAACAATAAAATCGAAGTCCCATGAATTGCGGCTGCTTGTATATATTATTCACCCACTTATATGTAGTATAGTCGATGATATTATTATTATATTTTCCAAGATGATATCAAAAATATAATAATTTAAAAACATAATTGTGTCGTTTTCTTCAGCATATTTTAGTTATAATTGTACGGTAACAGCTATTTAACTTGAATATTAATAATTATAAGTTATGAACTATCCCATGTTTGACTCTACTGTACAATAATAATTATTAATGCGCTACGCTAACTATATATCCGCATGATATAGCTATAAATAAATTTGTGAAAAAATACATTGAGACTAGGTATGTATAGAATAAAAAGCTTTATTATATACAAAAATGGCAAACATGTAAGCATATTGTATATTAAGTATATTTGCAATATATAATACTTATATCATTATATGTAAGTATAAAAGTATCAATAGAATATTACATTAAATAAAATGTATATATATATATGTACATATATTATAAATTGTGTATACAAAAGTTATTCATTTAATAGATGAGTATAAATGTACAAACAATTTATTCTTGTTGTGGCATCTTTTATTATTTGTTTGATGATATGCGGTTAGTGTCATTGTTTTTCTATATACGTACATAATGTAATAAACTTTGTATTTTTAAACTTAAATATGTAGGTTTATATACAGGGTGAGGCAAAAGTCACGCACCAAATATAATAATATTTATGAATATATTATTTTTGTTGACATTATTATTGACATGTTCAGTTACAATACAATGATGAAATTAAATGTTATTACATGTTCAGTTACAAAACAATGTTCAAATTAAATGTTCAAACTGCGCACCATTAGCAACGATGCAATGTCTGAGTCATATTTGGTGCGGGACTTTTGCCTCACCCTGCATATATAAATGCGTTACAAATTTTTAAATACAATTGATCTATGAAGGTAATTTCTACGAGAAGAGAAAGAAGACAACCTATCTTTGGCAATTTTGTTCATACGTACTTTAATATAAGTTTCACAAATTATTCTTATTACATGAAGTCTGTGACTTTCTATTCCATAACTTTCAACCGCAGAGTGCGAATCAATATTAAAAAAAACAGAATTGGTTGATTTAATAACGTTAGCAATTAGTTGTGTCTTATTAAATATAGCTAAATATTTTATTTTACGAATAAATGATTCGGTAATCAGAAGAATACGAAGAACGTCTTCACTAGGATATCATAGATAAGGCCTTTTCCAATTATATTTACTATTCTGTTTTTTTCTGGCTATTAATGGATAGGGTAAGTGAGATTGGGATATATTTTCAGTTAAACATAAACTTTGAGAGCAAACCGAACAATGTATTAAGGATTTTATTTTTCGCACAACGAACCCTCCAATATAATATATTGCTGGCGCACAAAGATCACAAACAGAAGGGTTAACGCAGTGATCAAGATTGGGTTTAATAATAGCACTATTTTTTGGTATAATATTATCAAGTGGAGCGTCATCGACGAGGTTATTCGTGGACAACATATTTAATGATAACTGTACAGTTTTATCCTGTGGTGTTGTGTTCATATTTGTAGATAGTAAAATATCAGGCTGCGCGTGTATCAATAATTGTCTAAAATAGTTGTCAAGACAAAAATTATAATATTTTAAAAGGTAATTTATTTCCCGCTGTTACACAAATAATAAATATATATTATATTTAGCATTTGGGCCGGTAACAGCTGCTGCCAATATTACATTAAAAAATATCATGTTAATAGTAACTGTTTAGAAAATAAAGCAATATAACTAATTATTCCATGGGTGTAATGGTCAAACACAATACATCCATCCAGTAAACTTCAAGGGATATCGATCGTGACTAATAGGCCATATTTTAGCTGCTATTGTTATACTGCAAATATACAGTCGGCTACCTGCTATAGTATCTCTATATTCCCTTCTCTCTGGTTATATACCAGTAAAGAAGGAAGCGAGCAATAGTGGATATTTAATTAATGAAGCATAGTGTTATATGGGAAAGATGGAAGTAGAGAATATAACAGCACTACAAATGTGTGTTTGGCGAAGAACAAAGGAATTAATTAGAGACAGAACATCAAATAAGACGTACTTGATATAGTGGGTAAAAAGATAACAACGAAGGACTCGATAATAAAATAAAATAAATAGGAATAAGTCACATTAAAGGTAAAAATAGTAATTTGTTGGACATTATAGATGATTAGATGTATCTGACTTTCTGTGATATCTAACTGATTACTTTTCTTATTACTATTAAGAGGATAACAAAAAAACAATGATAGATTATCTTATGGTAGGGTGCTCCTATCTAAAATTGAAAAGAATAGAGGTTAAGTTAATGTAGCTGAATATGAATAAGGCTAAATTAAGATAATATAGATGTTGCCCCTAATTTTTATGTAAAATCAATAAATCGATTCGGCACTTTTAATAATGAATTGTTTACAACAAATGCAAGTTTTAAAGCAAGTATATACAAGGCAAATAACGAATATATACTGTTTTAACGTGGCGAATTGTCCAGAGATTGGTTAATTTCACTGTTGACACAATTGGGTTTTTCTTCTTTCTCATTGGACCACTTAAATAATCTGCCACAATTGTTCCATAAGACTCGGCAAGACTAAGGATGGTGGGGGAGAAATAGTGACTCTCAAATCAACCTTCTTTGTTTCTGCTAGCTTTTCCATACCATATTTTGATGTTAACTTGTTCGTTATGCTCACTTTGAACATGTTCACGAGATTTTCATTGAGGTCTATAATTGACATTCATCACTTTTTGCAAAGCGATCTGAGAATTATGCCTTTTCCTCATGTGATCATAGATGCGAGGAATCTAAAGAAAAAATATGACTATGACTATACTAACAATGATGTCTGCCTTGAGCTATATTTATGGTAACAATTTCATGAAAATGTGATAAGTGGAAGTATTTTAGATTCAGGTCGGACATTTTTTCATCTTTATATTAACCGATTTTGACTTCATAGATGTCCCTCTTACTTGCGACAGCCTTACAGCTTTACAACGAGCTTGAATTTCCTCAGTGGTCAATTTGTGCACATTTCTGAGATGACGAGTGGCTGTCTACGTATTCAAATCTCTGCAGCATAGATGACACTTGAATGCAGTTCTTAGATACCCATCCTTTCTATCAACTACACCGACATCAATGGGCTACATTTTGCAAGACTGCACTGTGCTTGTGCTGCATGCCTTTTGAAATTGCAATTCCTTTAAATAGAATATTTAATTTTGTGTATAGATACGAATAAAAATAAATGTAAAATGTAAAGCTTATGGCTTAATTAACCCCATAAACGCCTAACTTCATTGTTTAGGATACATTGAAAATTAAACTTGTCTATATTATATTTTATATATATACATATATGGATATCATATACAGGGTGGCCCATAAGTCGTAAATATTAAAACAATAAAATATTAAAACATTAATATTAAAAAATAAAGTTGAATTGGCAACTATGTAAAGTTCAATTAATTACACTTACCAACTACATATACAAGTGCTCAAAATGATCACCAGACACATCGATACATCTTTGATACTGATTGAGTATTGAATAACAAATTGATTCACAAAAGGCTGGTGTAAAATTGGTAAAGGTGGATATAATTTCCTCACTATACTCACTATATTTCCTCGGATACAATTTTTAGCGCAATCTGTAAATACTGTATAAATGCAACAGAGTTGGAATTTCCAAATCTATTTTTTCGAGCAAATATAATACAAATTTTTTTTTATATTTAAACTGGGAGTACGGACTAATGGGTCACTCTGTACTATTTGCATGTGGAAAATATACAATTGATTATGAAATATCAATCGTTATTAAAAAATCAACAACATTATGTAGCAAGTACTTAACATGATATATGTAACTTTTTATTGAAGGAAACCATGTTTGTTTATGAAGCTAACATGATAATTTAATTGTTTTGAATGTAATTACAACTTTGATAGTTTAGATCAATCTTCCATCTTTTGAATTAAAGTGTTTCTCAAAGCATTAAACTTTGAGAAAAAACAACCTTCAGCCAGCAAGGATAGTTTGTCAACATCTGACAAGTTAATTGTTAATGTCTAAATACAAGTTTTTTTCACATTGAAACTAAATGTAAACAAATACCTATAATATCCTGAAATAGATTTAAATAAATGTTTCTTAAATAAATAATGCTTCAATCTTTGATATTTTGGCATTAAGAAAGTTATACAAAACAACATTCACACTGTATTAAAAAAATTAGACTTTATGCCAAAGGTACCTATGGCTGCAATCAAATAGTTGTGCTTAGCAAAATATTAGGTGTTCATTAGTAATATGAATAGCATGATAAGATTTCAGTTTAGAGGTGAACTATTTTAATTGATTTTGTCATATTATTATGGTGAATAGGGTGAAGAAGGGAATAGTAATTAAAAAACATAAATTCACATAAAGCACAAAAAAAATTATATATTTTTTATGCTGCAAGATTTTTAAATACAGGTTTTCCAGATTTTTAGAAAAATATGAAATTCCTGACATTTTTATATTTGAAAATTCCTGAAATTCTATAATGTGCGGGCACCCTGATATTGGTTCTTTGCAGCTGGAAAAATATTTCTTTTCAAGGTCATGAGGGTGATAGGAGCAATTTTATTGCCTTGCTGAAATTTCATGTGGAAACTGACCTTCCTCTCCAGCAGCACTACAGTCTGCACACAAAAACACTACATATATCAGCCATGCTAAACAAAAAGAGCTGTTGACTTTTTTGTGGCAAACCAATTCAAAACATAATCTTCTCAGAATAATAAAAGTCAGGTTATTTTAGTTATTACTGATGAAAGTGTCGATGTAAGCAACACAGAACAAGTAGAAGTGTATCTTTCGTTTTGTCACTGAAATTCCAGGTCAATCAATATTTTGTTTGCTTTGTAAGCACAAGAGAGACTACTGGAGAAATTCTCACACAAATTCTTCAAGTTACATGATTTTGATCTTAATTTAATCAAAATGGTTGGACAGGGGAACAATGTAGCAGAAAATATGTCTGGTCATATTCAAGTTGAGCAGACACACATAAGGGAACTATATTCTTTTCTTCCAGTTATGTCCGCTGTCCACAATTTACAAACTCTAAATTGCAATCTTGTATGATCACCTAACCCAGCTTGAGTTCTATTGAGCATTCTCAAGTCAAAGAAGGATGAATTAGAAGTCTACAACCAAATCTGGCAAGATACAATAGATTTATAAAACAAAGTGGATGATCCTTGTACTTTTATTTAACTACATAAAGACATTATTGCATTATATAATGTGTACATATATAGGCAAATTGTTTATTATATATCATGTATAAATAACTCTGTCTGTCAAAATTCTTTATTAATTGTATATCTACAGGGTGTCTATAAAGTATTGCAACAAAAAGTATTAAAATACCATTTAAAATTAAACCACAGATTGATTCTTGAAATAACAACAACAACTCACTTTGGAATAGTTTAATGTTATCCATTGATTCAAAATAGCTGTACAATTTACCATTTTTAATTGAATCAACATTTTTTATTTATTTCTATGTTATTGATAATGCAGCAGAAGCAACAAGGTTTGCAGGTGTACATTCTCTGCATCATTCTAGAGTATTTAAACTAACAAACAAGTTACAAACAACAGGGTCTGTGAAAGATGATCAACAGTCTGGTTGTCTAAGATTTATCAATAAAGAGCTGCAGGCTGCTATTCTACTAGAATTGAATGATAATATACTCCAACATCTACTCATTGTATTTCAAGACAACTTGCTGCCCAATCTGAGTATCATGTTAGCCACAAACTGTTTGTAGAACATTAATTAAAATAGGTAGAAAATCATATCATTCCCGTCATAGAATAATGATTATACAAAGAGTTTTCACTCTTATTGATTTTATATACATTGCACTGTAAATCATCATATATAAAGAATTGTTTTATTTTAATAAATTTGATGTAAATGTATAGAGAAAAAGTAGTATTAAATATTTTGATCAAATTAATTTTAAGAACAAATATATATATATATTCATACAATTTTAACATACCTACATAAGTTGTCTATAATAAATATTGTATTGCCTGTATATCTCTAACTGTTTTACTGTATACACGATTTAATCACTCTCAGTTCTTAAAACTATATTTTGCATTATAGCTTTTAGTTAGGTAAATAGTAGTATTGAACTGCGTGCTGAACTTGCTATGTTTCTAATTGAGTCAACAAATTGAGAACCTAGTTTTAGTTTGATTTTTAATATATTTCATTTTGGTATAAATTATGTTCTGCAGGTATTTTTGATCCCTAACTGGTGGGCAAAGTTTTAAAATGTTTTTGGTTCTTAACTAGGCTGACCATTTGAAAACCTAATTAAATTGGTGATTTGAATTTTTTCTTATTTGAATATGATTGTAGTGAGTAAATGAATAATCATAAATTCAGTTTTACTAGTTATAAAAAAGTAAAATTGTGAAAATCCCTAACTAAAAATTTTCTTAAGTTCCCATTTGTAGATTTCTTAAATGGCAAGTTTGGATCATTTTATAGTTATTTATAGACATAGTTCCTAACTGGTAGTGGACCAAACTCAGCCCACTTAACCCCTTCCAGTCTATCACATATATATATATGTGATCGCCAGCATTCCTATCATGTATATATACATGATAAATGTAAATAAGAAAAATGAAAGTTGTTAGCAAGCAGGCATGCACACGGCCATAAAGTAAGTTAGTAAGTGTGAAGTCTACTCGGCTTTTGAGGAGGTATTCTGCATTTGTTCTACATTTGTATCAGGTCAACAGCTCTCATTAGATGAATCATTGCTTTTGTTCAAGGGCAGACTCCTCTTCAAAATGTGTATTTGAATCAAATGCTCACGTTTTGGAATAAAGATTTTTATCTATGTGATCCTCATGGCTATACTCTTTGTTCTCATGAATACTATGGAGCAGCTACTGATCTTGAAGTTGAGGAACCAGGCACAGATGGGCTGTCTAAGAGTGAAATAATCGTTGTGTTTCTGCTAAGTAAGGTGGACCTGTTGGACAAAGGCTATGTTGTCAATGTGGATAATTGGTATAACAGTTTGAGGCTGGCGGAATATCTCTTGACGAGGAACACTAGGATTCGAGGAACCATCCGCAGCAACTGAGGAATTCCTTCTGAATTGGTTAGCAAGCGTCTTGTGGCACCTTCTGCTGCCTACATGAGGAAGGACGATATCCTCGCTGAAAAATTCACAGACAAAAAAGATGTATATGTATTATCAACCATTGATGCAGCTGACGAGGTAGTCAAAGAGCGAATTCTACCAGGCAAAGTCCGCATGAACATCAACAAGCCTACCGCAATAGACAGATACAACCAAGAAATGGGAGGTGTCGACGTGGCGGACCATGGTGTCACATTACGATATAACTCGTAAGACGCATGCCTGGTTCAAGAAAGTTGGACTGAATGGCATACAGAGATTGCTGCTGAATGCACACATACGCTACCGCTGTGAGAAGACCCCTAATGCAACATTCCTGGATTGTATGAAGGCTGCTGTAGCTGAGCTTACTGGCAAACCTGCTGAACCTGGAGATAGAGCTGTTAGGGTTCAACCACCTCTATTGGCTCAGCCTCACAGCATTAGAAAAATTCCAGACAACAAGCAGGGGCAATACAAGATGTGCTACAAACGTGACAAAAAGAGAAAGGACACCAGGTATGAATGCCAAAATTGTACAGATAATCCTGCTATCTGTGTGGCCTGTTTTGGCGAATGGCACACATAAATTGAAACTTTAAAATTTATGTTATTGACATTTATATTATCACTTGTTAGAAACAAAATTTTGAAACTTTAACATTTATATTTAAATTTTCAGTTTTTAAAGATCACCAATGGGTTCAGGCTGGAAGGGGTTAAGCCACAAAAAAGGCAATGCCTTTCTTATAGTTTAGCTAATGTGCAATTTACAAAGATTGACTTTTACAGAAGGGAAGACTTCATGAATTGCTTTACTTTCTGAGAAATCTTTGTCAACCAAGAAAACATTATTTGATTTCTCATCATAACTTTTGGCAAATTCTTCCATTACAGATTTAATAGTCTGGAAGCTTTCAGAAGTCACAAAAGCATGAAACACTGGACAACTACAGCCATCACCATTTACCACATGAGTTGTTAAAAGTGGAAGTATATTGACATTTGTTTTGTAGGTATAAATGTCCATCACAATTACTTCTGGAAATTGTTAGAAAATCCTTTATTGTTCCACAGTTTAAAATGACAAGAAATCAAATTCATTGTTATCATCCTTTTTACAGCATTGAAACCTCCACTATTTATTATTTCTTGTAGGACATCTTTGACAGATTCAATGTCTGATACATACAATTATATTCTGACCTAAATAACCAATTATTTTATAAAGATAACTACCCGTCAATAAAAATGCCACCTGTACGAGGTCGTATTTCGACAGCGTTACGAGATCGAAAATGTTCTGAGTTTTTTCTATTTAATAGTTTAGTTAGATCTCGTAAAACCGAAATAATAACGAGGCCTAGCAAAAAATAATTTATTCTCTATATACTACTTAAAAATAGTATATAAATTAACTATTTATTTCTTATTTACTCTTACTTATTTTTCAATATACTATTAAAGAATACCCTTCATTTTCTAAAAGTTAACTGCAGAATACTAAACATATCAAAAAACAATAGTTATATCCATGGAAA
>JAYRBW010077517.1:0-24538 GCA_036023295.1 Invenusta paracnida | reverse complement strand
AGGCGCTATATTCACATCTGTACACTCTATAAGGCGCTATATTCACTACTGTACACTCTATAAGACGCTATATTCACTACTGTACACACTATAAGACGCTATATTCACATCTGTACACTCTATAAGGCGCTATATTCACAACTTTACACACTATAAGACGCTATATTCACATCTGTAAACTCTATAAGACGCTATATTCACAACTTTACACTCTATAAGGCGCTATATTCACAACTGTAAACTCTATAAGGCGCTATATTCACAACTTTACACTCTATAAGACGCTATATTCACATCTGTACACTCTATAAGGCGCTATATTTACTACTGTACACTCTATAAGAAGCTATATTCACTACTGTACACTCTATAAGACGCTATATTCACATCTGTACACTCTATAAGACGCTATATTCACAACTGTACACTCTATAAGACGTTATATTCACTACTGTACACTCTATAAGGCGCTATATTCACTACTGTACACTCCATAAGACGCTATATTCACTACTGTACACTCTATAAGGCGCTATATTCACATCTGTACACTCTATAAGGCGCTATATTCACTACTGTACACTCTATAAGACGCTATATTCACAACTGTACACACTATAAGACGCTATATTCACAACTTTACACTCTATAAGACGCTATATTCACATCTGTAAACTCTATAAGGCGCTATATTCACAACTGTAAACTCTATAAGACGCTATATTCACATCTGTACACTCTATAAGACGCTATATTCACTACTGTACACTCTATAAGACGCTATATTCACTACTGTACACTCTATAAGACGCTATATTCACTACTGTACATTCTATTGGGTAGTGACTTGACCGTGGAAAAATATATCATTGATGTAAAAAACTTAAAATCTATTCTTAATTATTATGTTATGGATACTTATTAAAATTAAATTATTGTTCAGATACTATAATATAATATTTATGATGTATTATTTTTTTCTGAATCATGTCAAGAAACCAATAAAATCAGTAATTTTCAAAATATTTCAAATAACAGAAATGTATCGCATCAATTTATTTAGTCAAATCATTATGTAGAGATTTATCGAGCTTCTAAACCAATCGAATCACTTTATATAATTCTCCAATCTAGATTCTTCCACCTTATGTATGTAGGCGCATGAAGGTAAATGTATATCATCTATCAACACTAGGGAGACAAATAAGCGGAGTAAATAAGAAATCGATATTTGGTTTTTGAAATGAATAGTTTGTTTTGCCTTGAGACAAATTGATTATGGAATCGATCTCAGAACTATTGAGCTACTACGTAGTCACAGGAACAATAATAATTACAATGGTAACTGATTAGTTTCATATGATAAATCATGAATTTTCGTGTTTTTATTGATTTTTTTTAATCAAAATTCTCGTTTACCTATTTGTCAAGTTTCAAAACTATATTCTGCCAGGAAGTTTAAAAATGATAGGGAGGGGGGCACAAGGCCTCCCTGCTCCCGGGATATGGATGCGTAAAAGAGTCGGGTATGGATAGGGTTAAAATTTCTTTTCAAATCATCAAAGATAAGCAAAAATATCCGCCGTTTAATAATAAAAAATTTATGTTTTCTATCCCAAAAGGAGACAACTCTGTGAATCTTATCACTTTTTCTGTGCAAGGGTTAATATAAATATAATATTTATTATTATGTATATATGTTTGTTTCTATTTCTATAAAAGCGTTTCAAAATAGATTTCTTTTTGAGATTTATGAGAGAGTTTTATTTTAAAATATCAAATGTGTATTAAGCACGTACGAATTACATATATTATTGAATATATATTTAATAATTTCTACTACTTACTAGTAATATAGCTATTTAAATCGTATTTTATGAATATATAATAACTTCAGACCTTAGACTGATATTGTACTATACATCAACATCTTTGATGATTGATGTACAAGACAATATACAATGTATACAATACAATATAGCTTCGGACTGAATATGTTATTAAATACATCGGATTTTACTTTATATCTAGGCTAGTATTCTACTAAACAGTAATAGTAACACAGTAACATAAGGCAAACGCTATTTCTATACATTACGTAGATGGAAAAATTCACCACTCATAGTTACCGACAAAGCCACCATACACAGATTATCTAAATAGGTTGCTATAAAAAAACGACGTTTATTCCAGATTTCCGGAAAATATTAATCTGATAACAGCGATGTCCAAGCTCATGCTTAGATCAGAACAGGTAGAATTTTTTTATTTGTGTCGCATATATTCTGTACAACATAACGTTGCTTGAGGTATCACAATTCATAGTTTCAGGTTTTAGTTGGTTAAGTCTTAATTGGTACCAAAAGCAGATTCAATTTATGTATTTGTATTCCAACGTATATTATTTGAAATAGTTAGACGATTAAAATTATATGCTATATAATTATTTTCATGCTATGATGAGCGAGGATAATTATGAGTGAATGCATTTATTGTTTACTCTCTTCCAGGTGTCTCTCAAAAATGATGCCTATCTCCTTATTTGTTCGTGATCTTATACGTCTCGTCATGCAGATCACAAAATCTCTCGCTTGAGATGATCAAATACGCTCAAAGATGCTCAAATATGATCAAAGACACACAGATTATACCGTCTTATTAAAATTACAACGATATAATATGTAATTTCGAAATTCAAAATCTTTCCTACTGGTGTCATCTTTCAAACCTACATTGTGTCCTATTATAAGTGATATTCGTAGAGTTGACTTACTACGAAAAGTTCACATATTGGACTTCTATATAGAAAACATTACTCACATCCTACTAAACGTATATTTTTGCCTAGCCTTAGAATCCCGGTTTATTCGGCCCGTATGAGATCTATCCTGGAATACTGCATTGTGAAGTCTTCCTTGGTGTAAATAACTTTCAAGTCAACAATTTAAAGTCATCCAAACAAGGTATCATTGCATTATATGTGGTAACCGTTATCTTCATAACTGTCTTCTCATACTCCATTTTAGACGTAAGAACAAGAGCATTCATCTTTTCCTTAAAGCTAGCTCCAATTATGAGCATTCTCTAAACAGACTTAAGTCATATATGGACTTGTTAAATAACTACTGGGTAGGGGAATTTAATTTGATTGATTTGTAAAACCAAATATAATCATTTGACCAGTTGAATGGGTTTTATGCAACCATAAAAATTGGAATATATCGGTGAGTGTATACCGCATGATAACGACTCGTTTCGTATTTTGCAATACGCTTATTCAGGCATAATAAATTAATATTTAATTTAATTATACAGATACACATACATACATATATGTATATATAGGTAACAAATAGTAATTACAAATATCAATTCAATTAGACAAAGGAATTAGACATAGTTAGAATTAAGAATAATCGATGTGGAAATTAGCAGATCGATCTAGCCAACGAATTTAGAGTGAGCGATAAGAATCTTCTCTCTAAAAATAGTTGACGATAAAATTTACATATATATTATACTAACTCGGTAGAAATTGGCAGTAATTTTCAATCGAAAGAATATAAATTTATATCAAATATAGCTATAAATAATATTTATGCATATAAAGACAACTATACTTTTACACATTTTATACACATTTTTGTATTTATTACCTATTCAAATACTAAATAGAATCTTAATAGTTAAACAAGAAAAAAAATAGTTTTTACATATAAGCAAAACAAATGTTAATAACATATGTTTTAGCTGTAACTTTGATAACATAATTCAACATCTTTATTATTTAAAGGTGGCACACAACATCATTTTAATATACAAAAAAGGTGAACTAACTTCAATATTGCCTCAAAAACATTTGCCAGTTTTATTAAAGCTTTTAGTGAGGGTTCTTGTCACTCGCTCTAGATTCTTTGCATCAGCTGTGTTCTTTAATAGTTAAACTAAACGTGTTGCATTCATAAATATAGTTTAGCTATCTACAAATAACCTGTATCAATTGTAAGTCCTATTTCTTTACTTTATCCAGGGATCTATTTTATCCCAATTTTAACATACACTTTGGTTACTGGTGCTTATAAACACACCCAAAGTTATGATATATTTTAATAAACCTATTATGAAATTTCAATAAAAGTAATAATCGCTAAATAAATAATTTATAAAAATCACATATACAATAAATTATACTTATTAAAAACTAGAGTTCTTGATTTTAAATAACCCCCCATATATATCCAGTCCCGCACCCGTTTTTATAGCAATTTCAAAATGATGTGTTTTAGCAATTTCCCAAAAATAGCTATATATATATATATATGATTTGGAGTAATTATTGATTTAAAATCTATGGAGAATAAGTATTTTTAGTTATTTAATACGCTGACAAGTATGAAACATTTTACGCATTAAATATCAAAAAGCATCATGCACATGGAATTTACATCAAAATTATAATTTACATTTCATACTACTCGAAAGTAATACGTACAAATTTAGTCTATAAGTTTCATAACCTGTTTCGATCAGTGTGTGTTGTAGAGATAGATAGAAAATTAAACTTGTTAGTTGTTTTTCTACCCGCATCATTCAGAATTAATAGCATAAGTAAATAATACTTGAATCGATCTTATTTTATCCATTACACCCAGATTTATGAGTTAAATAGCATTAACGAAAAGAAAACATTGTGCATATGTGAAGAATTAAACATATTATATTTAACAAGGTTAAACATTATAACATAAAACTCATACATAATTCTACCCAAATATTTATATAAGTAGGAGTAACCTCAGTAGTAGTTTGGTGTGGTAATAAACACACTTATTATGTAAAAACATTTGTTCGTAAGATTTTGAAAAAGGGATTTTCGTCTGGTCCATACATCATACATTACTTACGGAAGGAGCAACTGTAAAGAAATTAATATACATATCTATGTAGATAGCAAGTATGAAAGGATGAAATGATGTATGACAAGGGAAATGTTCTCAAGGGTTGTGAATGTACATGAAAAGGAAACATTTATAAATCAAAATGTAAATAATTACGAATTATTATAATTGACTGACTATCTTGTATTGTAAACTGTACAAATTGTAAATGGTAAAGGTAAGTTGGTAAAGGTATTTCGAATTTCGAATTTCTGATTTCTGATTACCTCACACGTATTTATTCTATATCTTTGTAGAACAGTTGTATTATATACTATCTTTAAAATTGGCAAATAAAATGTGGACCACAAAAAAAAGTTTCAAATTGTTCCACGAAACTCGATAAAATAAATCAATAAATCGATCAAAAGTGAAAATGCCAAATCAATAACCGGTTGGTGACAAAAAAAAAATTCGTGGATATGTGTATACATAATTCTTCGATAGATAATATATAATGATGGATTAAACGATAAACATGTATATATTACGATACACGTATTGGTACAACTAAAATGATAAAATAATTAGAGCTAATACGCATATTAATAATATAATATATATATAAATGAGAAATGAGGTATCTGTTAAAAAAATATTTTAACAAAACGATCGATTCTCAATAGTCGATAAAATCAAAAATAAATCTTTGTTACAATTGTAAAATCAATTCATTTTAATTGACTAACATCGAGCAGCAAAGTCAAACTATTGGAAATATTGCCGAAACAGATATCATTGAAAATTGAGAGTCAACCGTATTTTTAAAAGATTTGGGTCACAGATTCCTCAGTATGAAATTCAGAAAAATGCAGAAAGGTGTGTATACAATTTGTATATACGGAGCACAAGTTTGGAGCATAGAGAGTTGGATAAATTGTCGCGGAGAAAAGTTGTGGACAAATTATGATTAGAGAAAGCTTCGTAGATCTGTTATATATATGTATAATGTTGGTCCAGTCGGAGAAAATGAATTACATGGCGAAATTTATAAAAAAAACCTCCTTGCTAAATAACAAAGGAAAAAAAGAGTGTTGTAGACAATTATAAAAATGATCAAAAATTGTTTAAGAAAATTCAGTGATTTCAGGCATAGCTTAATGCAGGATTTATGCGAGTTTATTTTTTGGAATTCTGTTGCTCGGGAGAGATTAAATGGTCGAAATAAGGGGAGGGGGGGGGGACAACAGTACTAGTAAGATGTGACTTCGAAAAGTTAAGTGAAATAGTTACCAAATTGCCAGTCTTCCCAAAAATGTAAATGGTTAGCATAATCATACATCTAAATACAAGAGACAATCTTTCTGTCTATCCATATAGGCAGCTAAAGTATGTGTGTGAATTCTGTGCAGCTTTATTATGGCGACGTGAGGGCTGAATATATATGCGTCGGTGATTGGCTGGCCAACTATAAATCAATATCATTGTCGCCCAGCGCCTTCTTCTTGAGGATTCTATTTCGCTGCCACTCGGGGAGTGATGGATCGATAATAGGGTCGACTTCTGGGGCGGGTTTCTCTTCATTGGTCAATTCGAAGTTGATAGGAGGAGGCTGGAAGACAGATACATGTATGACTAGTGTAGAATCGAGAAGCACGAAATGGCATGGAAAATCTGACATTTATTTCCTTACTAGGTTCTATTTTGATAAGGCGAATGAAATGAATAAATCTAATGATTGATTCGCTTTTAAGAGGAGTAAATTGTTTTCTAAATGATTCAATAAAGAAATTAGACAGATCTCAGTGAAAGACATGGGTCACCATTTAGTGGTGGCAATTATTCCTGTGGAGAAAATCAACACATATATTAAAGCTTACACACCACTTATTTTCCAGTCTACTCCAACCCTAATGCTTTACGCATTAACCAATGAATATTCTTATCTCTCTAATTTGAAAATTTAAGTCAGTTGTTTTATATAGAAGAAAGAAATAGATTCTGGCAACTTACAATGTCTGTCTCTTTCTTTTTCTTTTCCATAAGATTTCGTTTCCACTGAGGAACGTTGGCCCATTTCTGGCGTTCACGTTCCTCTTCTTCAACTATTTTCTGGAATGTGATGAGAGAGGAGAGATAAGTTGAGAGGAGAAAGGATAGAAGAAAAGAAAGAGGAGTGAGTGGAGAAAAGTGGTACGAGAGGAGAGTGGAGGGAAAAGAGATGAGTGAGAGCGAGAAAAGAGGATATGGGGAGCTAAGAAAGTAAGGTGAAAAGGAGGATTTATAAAGAAAAATATAGTAAAACCCTAATTTTGAAATAAACATTAAGTAAGTAAAGTATTTTTAGATAACTTGAGAGCCAGAGAATAAGACGAACATACCTTATAGGCATCGATAACATCCTTATTTTTACGCTCAAGAAGGTGTCGCTTCCAGTCCGGATAAGATTCGGGGATTGGTTGATAACCGGGGACCTCGCGGACATCTGAAAGTGGACATGCGTAGGGGAGAATGATGCGTTGAAGGTAGAAAAAAAGTACAGGCCTGAGTGAGTTATCCCAGAATTAGCAAACCGATCAATTGTACACAAAAGCAACCTATAATTAAACAAAGATAGTCAATCATGTCCATGTTGATCGAAGAAGATGATCGTAACTTAACAACGCGCGTCGACATGTTACTAAAACTAGACATCTCACTCTTCACCCAGCCTTTTTTTATTCGGTAAAATATATTTGAATTTATCCTCTATATAACTCTGTACACTATAATAGTTTTCTGTAAAACCAATAAATGGTTGCCATAGTAACACTCAAAGTCGCCCGTCACTCACCAATCCCGTCGACGATGAATCCGTTGGCGATGGGCATTGGTTTGTTGAAGGTTCTGAATGCCTCGCTGGGAGAAGTGGGAACAATAGCGGGATGATGAGGGATCTTGGGGGCCAAATTTGGAGAGCCAACTGGAGAACAAAGCGAGAGATGGAAAAGAAAGTTGAAGAAGAGAGAACCAAGACTATAATAATACTCTGTTAATTAACATCATTTTGGTGTTTCATTATTTCTAGAAAACACCTTTTTAGTGTTTCAGAATTTAATATATTACACCATTTTGGTCAAGATACACCGTTTGATAAAACTGTTAATTAACCACGTTTAAGAAGCTTAGGTGATTACATGGTTCTAAATCGTTGTCAAATTAACACCAAATGGGTGTAACAATGTGAATACACAGTTTTGGTGTTATTTAATCAACTTTTTAGTGTTAATTAATACCGTCTTATTAACAGTGTACATACATTGCAGGACACTTCTGATGTCGAATTTCATCTAGCAGTGTTCATTGTATAACAGTTAGATGCTATAGTATAGTACGAGGAATATGTAGATCAATATATTTCCAAAAATCTATAAAAGAAATCAATCATATCGCTGTTATATCTGTTCGTTAATTACAATGACGCCAGAGATGCTGTCAAAATTTCACTGGATGAATTCCAATTTAAATTATTTCGAAACATAACGATTGAATCAATTGCAAAGTTATCTGAATATCCAAAATATAAATAAATGTGTTCATCAATATTTCAAAATAATGTTTGCGATAGTAGACGTATTTTTGTCTACGACGTCTCAAATCGCTTCTGGAAAAAAACTTGAAATTATACATTTAAATAGCCAACTAACCCAACTAACTAGTCATCTTATCTCATAAATACAAAAAAATATATTTCTAGACTTCAAATTGAACTGATTTGAAGAAATTAAGTCCTTCAGAGAACGTTATTTTGAATATTTGAATATTTGGATAAACATTTATATCACATTTGCAGCAAATTCATTGACCAAAACTCACAAAAGACAATAATTCTTAAAGAAATCACAGCAATTTACGTCACAACATTTACGCCAATCAAATCACAACTCACCTGATGAGTTGTTGTGAATGTCCACGGAGTTGGGAGTCAAATCTAGAAGATGCGTCACAGAACCCGAGCTTTGTTGAAACGGTGGCGAGTCACAAAGTGGCGATACTGGACCTGAAAAGAAGAGCGTTCGAAGCTCGTCAAAACACACGCAGAACACCTCCTCTTCCGGTTTAAAAACTGCCAACCTGTTATATCGAGATTGGACAAGACGTGCCTCAAACGCCAACCTACCTACGCACTCACCAATCTCAGTCTTACTACCTATTTGTGAGACAATTCGTTGTGAAAACGTCACAACTAGCGAATGTAGACTGACCCCGCTACATCAGCTGATTCATGCTCTAAATTATAGTCGAGCAAATTAAGAATTCTGTTATCTATCGAAGTGCCAACGCCTCATTTCCATAAATGAGAGACAGCCAGAGCTAGTAACATGTTGCGTTGCCTACGATAGTCACTTCCAAGTCGATGAAGCTCTCTCAAAGATTGCAGAATAGTCACATCGGCTACGTCACACCCTGTTGGCCGTGTCATGTATACAAACTCACGGCTTGTAAGACACTAACAACTAAATATGTCGGTATGTAACATGCATCTTTCTCTCACAGCAGAATCCAGGAATGTTATTTAAATGTATTCATTTTTTATCAATCAAGTCTGGTCTTGTATGTTCACAATGTATCATTCTTGAAGAATGATTACATTGAACATTCGCGCACAGTATAAGACAGGTTGGTAAATTTTGGTATAAATGGGTAAAATCGCTTATAAAAGCACATTAAACAAATAATTAAAGAAAACTTGTTTTTTTAGCATCTATAATCTTTTTTTTAAGAACAGATTTTAAGGCTAAGTTAATATCAACTCAACTGGATACTTTGTACATTCTAAACTTTAGAATTAAATGTAGATGGGCAAAATATAGAAATAAGAACGTTAAACTTTTCTTATTCTAAAAGATAAATGGTCCCCGAGGGATTAACTGAAAAATGTGATTACCCAAACTACCCAAATATTATAGCAATACACTTTAATATAAAGAGACAAGCTAAGACAGTTAATTAGGATAATATTCCGACTGCCCAGCCGGAAAACTATGACTCATATTATTTATATGCATCATTATTCGATGACTAAATCAAGTAAATAAAAACGAATCTGCTGAGTTTGAGGTCTCAAGTAAGTTTTAAAGTGACTAGAATTATACGCTAAAATTCGCAGCGGAACAATAAGCCATTCAAACTTGTTAATAAATTTATCCAAAAAATGTAAGAATAGTAAGATATACAGCTCTGTGAAAAAGGCGAGGTCACTATTTAACAATCTAATTTATTGATTCGTTGTCAAACTTTTCAGACCAAAACCGTCTGTGTATAATTCCTAAACTACGTAGTTTGATTTTCGTTGTTGCTTTAGAAATTATGAAAATTCCAACTTTCTCATTTGCCAATGATTAGCTTCACTACAAGCAAAGTTAACTTTACTATGAAATATCATGATAATATACAAATTAATGGGGATACAAATAATGAATAAGAAAACAGAAAATAATCACAATTTCATTTTTAGAAAACGGTGACAAAAAACTTCAAATTTAAAATATACGGATTAAAAAAACGGTTTGATCAACCCGCCAACAACGTCCATCTGATATAGGATCCCCAATCTCCCCTTTACTCACCTTCAAGCGGTCGAACGTCCGAAGCCCTGCGCAGTCGAACACCGCCCCCCTTGAGCTGAGCAATGAGTGCCGCCTGATGTTCCACGGGTGCTTCTCCAGTCTTGGCGATGGATTTGCTCCGACCTGAAGTATAGTTAGAGACATGGTTCGCGGAGATTAGACCAGATAAGCTAGTCCGATCCTGTCAACTCATTGCTTTGTTGTGTTGGCATGAGGGTTGTATCGGAGATCTCAGTACTAAGTAGGGACTAAAACTGTTCGTTTGTGGTGACAATTTGTATTGTGCAGAGTTGTAAATGTAATTTTGCTTGGTAAGTCAATTATGAATGGAATGAATTCTGAATTTCTACATAAATAATGGGCTAATCAATCTGCAGTGAATTTTAACTGCTGTAATATAATAAACTAAACTTAAGGCCACTTAATCTCTTCCGAATCTGTCCCGTTTATTCTGTGTTAATTGTGGGGAATGTCTATTACAGTAGTTTTATCTTTTTAGGATAAGAGCCCAAAGCTTACAATCCAACAAGCAATAATGATTTAGGGATACACTCGGATAATTGCATTAGTAAAATTAAACAAAGTCAGGTGATTGGGGTCCTACAAGTAGTACATTAAGCAATCAAACAAACGGAAATGAATAGATAAATACAGTCGAACTTACTAACTTCGGTTATTTTCCCTTGTAAATTATAATTCAGTTGTAAAACTTGGCATACAATACATAGTTGCTATAACAACATGTTTTGTACACAGATAGATGCATTTTGACACCAAAGTTATCGATTTTATCAGTTTGGAAATTCGTTTCTTTTGGAGTGAACTACAAAATCTGTGAAATTATATATGTTCATTAAAAACATGATTAATGCACTACAGCCCTGTTTGATTTAATAGAATATCGAAGTTTTTACAAAATGTTTCGTAATTTAATAAACTATAATCTAATTAACTTAAATTATAGAAAATAACAATACATGTATGTATTTATAGGACATAAATTGTATTCAGAGCGTTCTGTTACGTGACACTGACATATTTTGCTAAAGTTGCTGCTAAGGTGCAATGTTAAAAGTTGCAAAGCATGGATTATATATACCCTTCCGTTAAATAGCTGTTTGTTGATTTAGATATACGACAGTGAAAATGTGGGGAGTAGCAAAAGAAAAGTGTCCTATTTCAAATAGGCTTTAAATTATGAAAACGAAGACTACTTCCACTATAGCCTGTGTGAGCATTTAATTTGAGAACTTTTAGCTAATATAATCCTTTCTTAATAGCTATCTATAACATTCTTCAATTATGCAATCGGAAAAAAAAACTGAAACCGCATTGTCATAAGATATAAAGTATATAATCCATATTGTTTCCAAAAAGTAATAAAAACAGATAATTACACTAAACAATTCGAAAACAACTTACGTATTTGATTTAGTAATCCTTTCGTAACTGTCAACAATAATTGAGATTAAATTTGTTTAATGATTTTTCACAAAAACAATCAGACAAGAGTTCTCAACAAAACTGCTCTCCTATTTTCTGCCAAGTAAAACTCTTGCGTACCCTACCTATGCCAATCCAAACACTGACTAGTTAGGGCTTGGTTGGTTGGTTGGTAAGATGAGTCGATATACAGACTCACTCTGGAGGGGAATGGTTAACTATTTATCACCCAAAGAGGGGATTAGACAAGATATACGCTCGCACGTACAAGTGGCCATCAACTACAGCACATCCCCAATACTAAGTGACTCCACAACAACACCAAGACAGACGCTTCCAGAAAAGCCTGGTTGGATGAGCAACAACGCCATTGTATCTATGCGGCGCATCTCTTCCAGCAATGAGCTCACTTCTCATAATTTATTAAGGATCTCCAGCCTGTTTGATGATGAGAAATGCAAGGTAATTAGAAGGATGCGAGTGGAATCCCAGATTTATTGCCATTTCCTATAAAAATAACTGACACGCCAACGTATGCATCAGTTCAGGTTCAATACTGGACTGACATACGCGTCTGAGTCATATGTATGCATCCCAATTCGCCCCAACATTGATTCTCCAGGAAAACGCCTAAGAATATTGTAGTACGGCAGTTTAATCCTTACTGAAGCAATCTGAAGATGTTCCAAGAAGCAAATATTATGTCAAAATAAAGTTAGACAAATTATTGCTAAATACTACATTACTTTCGGATTTATAAACAGGGAATTTAATCGATGACACAGAGTGGAATATAATTACATTCTATCGGGTGGCTCGCAATGTATGTACATATCTTCAAAACCGGATTATTTTCTTGAAAATTCCATGTTTACGTTTCATTTTTGTTGAAATGAACATTAAAATAAGTCGATAATTTCAAGATCATCAAGTTAAGTCTAAGTTCGGTGGCACTTTGTGAAACATTGTCATGCTGAGACTCTGCTTAAGTCCTGTATACAAATAATGTCCAATTGACGAAGTAATTTTGCTCTTAAAAATGTACAAATAGGGATATATTTTGAGGTTTCCCAAAATGAAAGTGAAATATTAATGAATTTGCATCAAAATACAGAAATGCTCAATTCTAGCGCAGAATGGGCCGCATTTAATTCACCAATAAACTTGGGCTATCATTGACATTAAAGATTTATATTATTAAAGGTTTTCATTAATATCAGTCACTATGAAACACTATTTGCAGAAATGTGTTGCTTGTTTATTACAATAACCAAAACTAAAAGAAAATTACAAAATTTTATAAACATTTTATAAATGCTATTTAAATGATTTCATTCCATTCTGAATGATATCAATAATAATATATAAAGATGGTCTATAATTAGTGGCGGATTTCTGTCAAGAATACCACTTAAACCATTCACTCTTCTATCAGTCGTAAACCTAAGACGATACTCAAGGTCATGAAAAACCAGACACGTGACTTTCAAGGTCACAAGGTCACGTGCAATCTCCAAGTGAGAAAATAAAACTTTTCAAAGAAAAAAATCTAAAATTTGACCTTAAAAGACCTCCGTTGCTAAGATAAACACGCCAAAAACGATCGCAACTATACTAACAGCCCGTGCGATGCCCTTTGTCAGCTTACATTTTCAAGGCAATTGGTTGCTTAGTTATCGAGATGTAACTTTGATGTTTTTTCAAACTTCAAATTCTTTTTATTATCCATGTTTAGACCAATATTTTATGTCAAACGGTTATATTTCGGCCAAGCAACCAACATTGACATTTTAGGAACATAATAGAGGGTATCCTGGGTTATCGGGACAGTTCTGACCATTTTGTAGTATCTGCCATAGCAACGTCATTTAAGGTCAAATAATGTATTTTTAAAAATATTTTTTCTCAGATCTATTGTGGAAAGTCAACGTGACATGTGGCCTTGGGTGTTGCCATGCAAAAAATGTGACTCAAGTTGACATTTACGACATATAAAGTAAAATAATGATAAATTGTATTCATGAAATACCAATCCCTTATTATATACTACTCACCAGTATTAAGTAGTATATGGTTTTATTAGCGAAATCTTTTTGGAATGAAGTAAAAACACTCACCGGTTTTATGCTTTGGTTTGCCGCTGGAATGCGGCAGAATGGGTGATGCTGGTGTGTTGGACTGGAACCTTGGGAACCCAGCGGCGGTAGGCGGTGGCGGTGGTGGTGGCGGCACTTTGGGTGGTGTCATCTGCTGTACTCCGCCTGTATGCCCATGGTGATGCATGAAGGCTGGAGAGGCGGGTGGCGGTGGGAGCGGGTAGTGACCTGGCGAGCCGGGGTGCTGTTGCAGGTGGTAGACAGGCGGTGCCGGTGGTGGTGGCGGAGGCGAATGGGTGCTGGCAGGATGGTAGGGGGGGAACACGCCAGCTGAAAACAGGAGAATTCGAAGAACCATTGGAAGAACTTGATTTTAAATATTGACAATAAAAATTGATTTTTTATTGTTATCTGTAATTAAAACACTTGCGCACTTGAATTATTCGCAACAAACCTGGTGTTATCTGCTGTTGAGGCGGCAGTGGCGGCGAATATGCCGTCGGGACACCTGAGGCGATACCACGCGGTAGATTGGGGTCATGATAGCCAGCTGACGAGGACGTGTTGGGGGCACGGCTAGGGGCGCTGGGTACGATGGGGGGTGGTGGCGGCGTGGACAGGCCCAGACGAGAGTTGCTAGGGTCACGATAGCAGGTTGTTTGCACGGGTTCCATCGGTGGAGGGAGGCTGTGGTTCTGCACAGAGAGAGAGAGAGAGATATGGAGGGAGGGAGGCTGTGGTTCTGCACAGAGAGAGAGAGAGAGATATGGAGGGAGGGCACTGTGGTTCTGCACAGAGAGAGAGAGAGAGAGATATGGAGGGAGGGAGGCTGTGTATCAGCATAGAGGCGTCATATGATGCATTTCGTTGTAGTTTGTCTAATAACAATAGCTATAAACGTACAATAAAAATACAATGGAGGGTTTGAAAAATCCACAAAAGTCTAATGAACACTTCATCCTTTTTCTCAAAGTATCAGAGAAATATTGCAGAATATATTAGTGAAGATACGAATTGCTTTGGTCGAAAAATGATTTAATATAAATATGCTACGATTGGATTGCTACATGGATTCTATGCTAATCAAAATAGCAAATTTATTAATCATCCAATATAATTAATTAGGCCAGTTTAATATGACTCAATTATTGTTTACTAAAATATTAATAGATATATTTAATTAGACAATGGATTCAACTATTCAATTATTAGACAACTATTTCCAGTGAATGCATTGATTGACCCCTCCTTTCACGCAGGAAATGTTATAATTCATAATTGCTCATGCATCGAGCTGGCGCGGCGAAGATTACACCAGAGCATGCCCTACCTCTTTAGCGGCAGATGATGATCGAGACACTCGTCCGGGAAGCTGCGGAATGGGCATGGGAATTGCCCCCGTGGAGGTCGGAAAGCCGGAGTGCGAGGAGTAGAAGTTCTCCGGTGTTGTCTAGCGAGAGAGAGAGAGAGAGAGAGAGAGAGAGAGAGAGAGAGAAAGGGAGTGGGAGAGAGAGAGAGAGAGAGTGGGAGAGAGAGAGAGAGCGTTTTGTTTAAAATGGCACAAGTTATGTGTAACCGGGCATTATTTATATTTTATTCAAATAACGCAATCTTGTAAAAGTGATCTTCTGCGGCATTTTACTGCTTTATAACAAGAAATTGATGACAACTGTTAGTGTACAACATTTTAAATGAAAGTAACATAGAATTATTGTCAATGACTCACCCTGACCGGCAGAATAGGGGAGCCGCTAGCAGAATTCTGAGACGCAGTGCGGTGGAGATTGGGCGATCCGGGGGCGGAATCTCGGATTCCGTTTGATCCGTTGCTATGGAAACTCGAGTGTTGCTGCTTGCCTGCCACACCGACACCCGGTAAGGGCTTTCGGCGGGGCGAATTTGCTGCCGATGAGGATATACCGGGGTTGAAAGCGACGGCCACGGCTGAAAATTATTAGACTAACATAGGTCAAGTGAATTCAAAATCGTTATTAAACATCTCGATTTAAGTTTAGCTGGTCCGACGCAAACAGAGCATGGTTTCATTCTAATGGTAAAACACGAAGGCATTAGATTTTATAATTTAAATCAGTCTATTATTGCAAGCCATCTTTTAAAATAGGCGATTCGTTTGAGCCGTTATTTTACAAAATGCGGTAATGAGATAATTTTCAACGCATAATTTAAAAGTCGGAACAAATAAATATATGGAGTACTCCTGAGCCAATTATGTAAAACTTATTATTTTCACGAATGTAGATTGATATTTGTAAAACTGCACGGAAAGAGTAGATATAAAGTAAAAATAAGTCAAGAAATGTTAACTCAGACATAATTAGTTCCTATGTGCATTAGTAATAGTTGATTATGTACAAAACCATGATAGTATGTGAGCAAAAACCAAACGAATATAATAATATGTAAAAATATTAGATTATATAAATACTGACTACTGACCAGTTGGTAAGTAGTATACAATTAAACTGAGCTATATTTTCTAACTTAGAAAAAATACGTAAAACCCACCAGGCGCTTTAGATGGTGGCGGTGGTGGAGGTGGCTGTTGCTTGGTTACGGAAGCGGCTGCAGCGTTGAAAGCGGCGGCCATAACGGGTGTACTACCGGCGGGCGGTTTGTGCAGGTGACCGCTGATGGTAGTCCCGCCGCCAGCAGTAGCGGATACGGGAGGCGGAGAGGTCAGATCGGCGACGATATTAAGGGCGCGCTGTTTGACCGAGGGGCCCGCAAGTTTCTCCGGAGAGGAGGGCTCGACCGTGTCGAGGGTGAGAGAGATGGGCGGAGGTGGTGCGCTGATTGGTGATGGGGCGACCACTGCAATAGGCGTGTCTGAGGGGGTATCGCCATCTGAAGAAAAGAGGAAGGGGGAGGGGGGAGTGAGGGTAGATCAAATGAGTAGTAAGATTTGATTTTAGTGATTTTTTTTTTAATCGTCAATATATATCAAACAAACATCTAACCTGCAGCGCCTTTTTTCGACTTGGAGAACCGGCGTATAATGTCCATCACCGACTGACTCGTAGTATCGATCGCCTCAGAGGGGGCAGAGCTGCTGGAAGGCTCCCACGTTGCCGTGCCAATAAGAGTCTCTGAAGGCTCCTCTTCGGGTGAGGGCACTTCGTAGAGGTTCTGAGGGGAGTCGATACCAGCGGAGAGCAGAGATTGTTGCTGAAATGAGAGGTTGAAGATTTGTAGACGATCTGGAGAGATGATAAAGTAGCAAATGAAAATAGAAAGTATGACTGTATTGATAAATGATTTAAATGAAAACTATATATTATATATTGGTCAAAGTCCGCACTATAAATATAACGTGCACTCTAATCCTATTCGGCCAATTCGAATTTTATCCGGTCATTTAATCGGACGCTGGTGTATGTATAATAATAAAAAGAAGAAGTACAGAATAATCTGCCAATCTAGGTGGATTAATTCAATTATTATCCAGGCGACACAAGTCCTTCTAATATCAACAAACGGTGTTGGTGTACATATAAGCACTGTGACAACTTCTAAAATGATGCTTTTAAACCGTTTAGTACTATTTTCGTTGTTGTACACACTCGGGAGATCACATAAAAACTTACTGATAAATATAACGTAATTGTGCCCTTTGTTCACAAACTATTGTATAATATTTTTGTTGACTTAAAAATCAATAAATTAAAAAATATATATACAAGTATATTGAATATAACGAAAGCTTTAGATAGACTATAATATACAGAACGAATATATATTTCAGCTTGTTGCTACAATACCCAGTTCAGTAAGATTAATAATTAATGCAGCATTGTGTTATAAATTCTGTTGAGTTGAATCATCGCATATTTATTTATCCATAAAAGCTCGTAAAACACTAATAAAATCGAGTTTTAATCGTTTAAATCGTTTAAATTCCCATCTTTGATATAATGCTACTAACACCCCACTTGTAAATAGATGGGAGTCTAACACAAAAGCACAAAGACAACACATAAAACATCCCATCATAGGTTTCCTGGATGTTTAGCTGGAATAGAACTAAATATACGGATACAATGGTTAGTTATTTGTTTGACAGTATAAACATAGTTTGGTTATCCGAATAAAATGCTGTAACAATTAAATGAAGTAAGATTTTGGTCGAATATATAATCACACCGATAGTCAAAAAGGCTATATTTATATCTGTTTCAAAAGTTATCAAAAACTTTTATAACTTTATTATAATGCTTATTAAAATATTTTAAAATTATATTTAAACATTACTTAGAAAATGTACTACTTACATACTATATCAGTAGTACGACACAAAGACAAAGAGCTCTGTGGTTTTTCTATTTGCTGCACTTATTTAAGTTGACTAATCGCAAATTTACAATATTCTTAATGTAAATAATTTAAGTTCCCATTCTATGTGTATATCGATTACTATCGAATCCAATATCGATCGTACATTAGTACTATACTACAAAACATTTTAGAAGTCTCTTTAATTATCTTCGAATAGAGTTATAAAGTTAAGACTTGACAATATTTCGTGCGTAATAATGTGTACTATATGCGTATGCAACATTATTAATTATTATAATTATGTGGTCGATCATGTCCGCCAACACACGGCAACAATTATTCCGATAATATTGACATTTAAATTGTGTCGTGTATTATGCAAGTAAAATATATTGGTCAGTAATTACCGCAATAATACGCATATACTGCGCAAAACAAGACGTTTGGATCGCGTGCAAGCGATATAAGCTCTGGGAATAACTCTCATTTTAAATTATAACTAGAACGATATTGAGTCAGTCGAAAAAAGCAAAACTTAACCGTACCTTGAAGCAGTAATCGATGCCTTTAAGGTCACACAAAGTTTTTCTCTAACTATTAGTTGAAAATAAGCTGCTAAACACAAGAAATAATTATTTTTGTGATAATGTTTCTGCCTTCGTAGATAGAGAATAGATAGTAGGTAGTATTCACAGTATTCATAATATATCGATAAAATCGTGGCGATATGACATAAAATGTTGCTTTAAAAACACAAGTGAATAAAATAAAACAAAACAAAATAAACAATTCAAAACGGAACAGAACGTAATTTAAAATATTTCCAAACGTATAATATGGAAAGCAGTGCCATTTCCGTGAGACAAAAGTTAACGTATAGCTATAAAAAATGGAACTCAATTTAAGGCTAAAATTATAATGTATTTCGCTTTTATTGTTATATCATAAATAAATATTTACCGATTTATAGTATCTATATAATGCTGCTACAAAGTTGCAGCTGAAAACGATTTTTGTTACAAAAATTATCACATCTCAAAAGGCAGTATTTTTGCAATATACAAATTAAAGAAAATGCGTGTTGAATATAATTTAATACCAAAAAGACTGATTACTTTCCAAAAGAGGGGAGAGGGAGGCGAGAAAGAGAAAGCATCGATATACAATGAGAGGAAGTATTTCATTCAGTGACATCAACGCCTTTATAACCTGATCCCCAGGGCAGATGTTGAAAAACATGCAATTCGAATTAAATCATTTAGAAAGCGCTGCATATCAGCATTATGTATATAAAAATATTACTCAAGGCAATTAGGATGGTTATGGGTGCCAAGTCGTGATATTTCGACATATGTGCAAGCCATTCTAAAAAGAGGTCTTTCCCGCAAGATATATATATATGCCTTTATCAAATCATATAATATTATGTCACAGAGGAGAAACTATATCTAGAAAAGTCAAGGGGTTAACGTTTGGTCATCATGTCAGCAAGCATGTGCAGTTTAGTCTTCATGTGGCCAGTACACAGTGGGTGTATCATCTGCAGCGATGATTCCGTGAATTTAAATGTAATATCGGAAGTTAAATTGTACCTGTAAGAATATTATTTCACAATATATTATCATAATTCGAGTTACAATGGACAATAATACATCGTATATAGCGTTGGAGAATTTAATACTTTGTGCATGAGTGAAAGTTGAAACTGTATTAATCGATGGTTAATTTATCATTAATAAGAATAATAAGAATAATATTCCAAACTTATAGTTACATCAAATCATCTACATTTTTACGCCATATTATTGACCATATTTGAACATAGTATTTCAAGTGATAATGAATTATTTATTGAATTACAATTAACTTTTAAGCAAATAAAAAGGTTGGTGTACATATCTTTTTGTAATTTTAAAAGGATACATATTGATACATTTAACTGTAGCAATAGCAAGTAATTTGAAAATAAAGACAGATAATAAATATGCTTGTAAATAATTTTATATAACATATTTCGTTCAAAAACCAATACGAAAATAAAAATAACTAGCCTCTATAAAGGCGTGAAGTATAATTTAAATGTTGCGGTATGCAAATGAAAAGGATAGTTTCTCAGGAAGCCAGTTAAACTATAATGGATGAACGAGTTTGCTCTTTAAAATGTATTGCTATACAAAATAGTCTCTCCCAACTCATGCGACATGGATCGATTAATTTAGCTGCATATGTAACCATCAAGACTTCAAGATTCTGCCCATCTCTCATGGATGAATAGAACAGCTCCAACACATCAGCTTGGGGACAAATGTGTATTGAACCCTGTCCTTCAAACTTACCACCCGCAGCACACCAGTCATAATCCGGCGCGATGGTATATGAATGCTGGAGTCTAAATATTCACAGGCCTGATGTTGCAAATATTAACTCTACTCAGCGTGTTTTGAAACTATTGTTCAAAGTCTCTGATATTGCTTCAAGGGCAGACAGCTGTTTTATGTAAGCGAAAAAGGGGGAAGTTGTACAATATATATGCTATTTATAGAGTTTTATGTCGTATCTACTCCTCGGCGCAGTAAACAAAGGCGCCGTGTGTATCGTGCAGGTCACAGAAGTAGACTAGTGGGACTCGTGTTGTGCCCTTGTTCCGACACCAGCCGACTGAGTAATTTAAAAAATGCGCGTTAAGGAAATCAAGAAAGTATCATAATATGTTAGAGCATATAGAAGTGAGCACGGTGTTAACACGTAAAAAACAAAAGTTGAATAACAAAAACAAGTTGAGGGGGTTTGTTTGTGATCAGTAATAATTAAAAAAAAAAGTTTATGTCTTTGATATACAATTGTATTTTTATGGAAGCTAGGATAGATATTATTGGTCGATGTAATCTCTCTTCATACTAACTTTTTGACGTAAGAATCAATAAAATTATTCAATTAAATAATCGGAAATTCAAGTAGACAATGAGGAAAAGAGGACAATAAAATATATAAATCGCAAACAAAAGGCCCTGTGGGGACAAGCAATTACTTTTTGGGAGAACAAACCCTGAAAAGTTGTTTTAATAACAAGTGGTGTTTAAAATAAATATGGAGCACGATCGATACTTTAAATTTAATAACTCCTTTGTTGAAAAAGAAGAAAGGTATTTTGTTTATTTATATTAGTTAAAAGTAAACTGTGAGTTTCAATTAAGGCTGTTGCATTGAATTTATGGCATTTATAAATTCTACAACAATTACCTATAATTAAAAACAACATTACCTACATCTTTAATCAAAATGTAACAACTGATAAAAAACCAAGTTATAAGTTCAAAAACGTCATAATATTTCAAAGTGTTGAATATTTTAAACTATCCACACCTGAATTGGTCTCCGAAAACCCAGGATAAAAACTTTGACAACCTAAAATAATACGCTGATTCCTCCGGTGTGTTATATATATATAGTAAGTACAATCGGAGTTATAAATATGTGCATAAAAACACAGCTCTGGTTTTTACAGGGAAATATTACTAACTATATATATATAAAACTTTCATACAAGAAAAACAGTTGGTATTCACAATTTATGCCGCCAAAAATCCGGTAAAGTAAATCTGGAACCCAAATCAGCAGATCAACGAAACATCCAGATGTTCTGGGAGTGTAACAAGGCCACGGTGGGAACCATCTTCGGCCTCAGATCGCTTTTAAAGAAAACAGCCGACAGCTACCATCTGCTACTTGCATTTATAATCGATTTCAAATGTATAATGTGTGTAAACGGCAGTTTATTAGGTATGGGGCAGCATTCGAAATAGACCAGTTTTTGTCATTTATAATATAACAAAGCTATATAATGTAGATTTATCTTGATAGACGAAAAGCGTCAGCCTTTTTTAATTGCTTTCATAAAACAATCAATACAAGGCAAAGGATTCGATCGATTCAATTAAATTCTATAACATACTATTATGACGAAAATAGCCAGTCAATAACATTTTAGAAAATAATATATGAAATATTTAAATTTTAGCGGATACATCTTTTAATGAGGATTACTTATCATTACTAAGTTAATTAAAATAATAATAATAACATTTGAGTAGTACAGAAATTCATTCATATGAAACCATTTGCTCACAAGTTAGGTGTCTCAAATATGTCTGTAGTTCGCAAGTCAAGTGAAGAAATATAGTCAATTTCTGATAAATAAATAACATAAATTTGAAATATCAATTCAGTTAGAATTTTAAAAAGTGGCCAATTTAGTTTAGAATACCTTTTTAAATAAATATTTATTTATAGTAATTCTGCGTGCAATTTCGGGTTAGGTAGGTGCATCTCGAATAAACCGATTAGACTTTCAAATTCTCACCTGGGAATGGGTGAGTTTGGTTGAGGGACTTCGCTTTGGAATGCAGGGGGGTGGTGCCCGACCACTAGTACCACAGCCAACGGCAGCACCACCACCAGCGCTCTTTCCCACCGAAGGAGCTGCTGGAGGGGAAACCTTCACCTGCTGTTCGTCGCTGATTGGCTGCTGTTGTTGACGTTGGAGGTGATGCTCTTCTCTGATTGGTGGAGGAGGCGGTGGAGGC
Organism: Invenusta paracnida; assembly: GCA_036023295.1. Lineage (NCBI taxonomy): Eukaryota > Metazoa > Platyhelminthes > Proseriata > Coelogynoporidae > Invenusta > Invenusta paracnida. Next base: position 1,637 of record JAYRBW010077517.1, on the reverse strand, counting down.
GAGGGCAGGGGGAAGTAGATGGGATCCACGGCGCCATCTCCGACTTCAAGGAATGCAGAGGGGGGCGGTGGAAAGGAACCTGGGAGGCGAAGAAGAGGAAACAGTCATAATAATGATAATCTATGTAGATAAGCACTTTCAAATTTCAAAAATCAATTAATCGTCTATGGATTGATTTTACTATTGACTGGCTTATTTAATCATTCAAAATATTTAAATCGATAGCGATGCATTTTTTTGACAAACTAAGCCTTTATACAGAAGATATGAAACAATCAAATGTTTAATCTGATCCAAGAAAACTTACTCGAGGCATTCTCAAGATCATACTTGTAAAAAGTTGGACTTGTGTCTCATGTTACCGAGACTGACACTAGGTAGGTATTATTCTGTAGAATGCCAGTTCTATAAAATACAATCCAACATCTATAGTCCGATGATACAGTTTTGGGTTACAGTATCCGATTCCTAGCGTATAATAGTACCTCTCAGGTCCGTCGTTCGATGCAAATCGTGTGCACTATTTTCTCACGTAAGCATGAAAATCGTTGCAATGGAATGGAATACACTCTGCCTCAATATCATTTGTCAGTATCAGTTTCACAATTTTCGTGTTAAAAATAATACTCTCAAATTTGAAAGCACCTCAAGAAGTATTATGTGTTTACTGTGTAGCTTGATTTCCAGTTTTAAATATTTTTTAAAGTCATTTTTTAGTCGTCTAAGGCAGATTTTATGTTGTACATATTCTCGCAATTAAAATACGAAAAGTAATATAAAAATAAAGACACTCGGGATTAAATAGAAACTAAGAAAATTAATAAAACATGCACGAAAAATCGTTTTAACTGTCTTTAGTCAAAAATAAAATAATGAAACAAATAAACAGTAAAATACGTGATAATTCTAAAAATTAAAAATACATTCACGTTTTTGAGATAGAATAAAGACAAATTATTCAAAGTCAACTATAATTACAGCATTCGTTTTTTTTAAGCGACACGAAATGGAAGCCCACATTTTTATGGAATCTGGGTCAATCGAAATTCATGAATGGTCCGTTTGCAACTACAGAAATTGCCACTCGCTATACAGTGGGGTAGCGTACGCAAATCTACTATCTATTTAACCTGCCAGATGCGAGATACATAAACAGCTATCCAGAATGCGTGGCAGGATAGATTCACTCTCTATTCATAAATCACAGTCGGTATTACCAGGTGCTGTTAGAACAGGTGCGGACATTATGTGTTTATGATTGTGCGGTAGATATAAACAAATATATATATATATATATATAAGTATATTAAGATTGAATCCCCAAATCAAAATAAAAAAAGAATATTTTAGCGTATAATTGTATTAACCCAAATTATCAAAAACTATAGAACTAAAAAATGCTTTTTTCAAGAGTGTTACCGAAATAAATCAATAATCAAATAATAATAATACATGAATACCGTAACATTGATCAAAGCTAGTGCTATAATTCTTGTCCCGCGATCTCACACACTAAATATAATTAATGTTGTAATTAGGAAAAGGTTACCCTCTGAGGGCCGTTTCACTAACGTTCTTCTAGCGCTAGAAGAGAGATAGAAGCAACGTAGAAGGAGTTTAGAAGGAAGATAGCAAAA
>JAYRBW010077506.1:0-24542 GCA_036023295.1 Invenusta paracnida | reverse complement strand
GTCAATTAAATCAGTTAACTCCTTATGAATAGATAGCAATAAGCACCAATTAAGTCTCTTTTGGGTCATGGAATTGCAAAGGTATGATGGTTATCGAAACTTTTTCAATTTAATAAAGGCGCCTTTATAGGCAAATATAAAAATTAAATTAATAAGCATTAGGCTTATTATTATTATTTGGGGTGCTAAATCACCCCAGCACCTCCCTTGCCTACGACCCTGGATATATTTATAATATATTGATATTGTAAACTGTTGTATTTAAATTGCAAGATATATGTTTTACTGTTGAGATAACTTTTAATATGTGTATAAGCAATTAACATTTACATTTTTCGTCAATAATGATGACAGCACGCAGAGTTAAACCTATACCTATAGTTTGAAAAAGGCTGGATCAAACTTTATAGATACATAACGTTTAGAGTTAACCAATCACATACATAGTACAAGGTAGAAGGCCCAATTAAATATAATAATTAAAGAACTCCTAAAACGAAAGTGATAAGTCAATTACATTCAACATACGACGAGTATTCAAATAAGACCATTTTCGTAATCTGTGAGGTCATAAATTATAAAGAATTTGGTTGTTTGAGTTCGTATTTTTTAAAATAGCTTCTTTAATTAAAAATTTGAGTATATATAAAGCTGCTCCTAATTTTATACTTAACTATATTTTTATTACATAATTATGTTTCAATCTGGTACAGCTTTGTTTGTGTGCTGATAAGTAAATTAATATATAAATAAAAAGACAGTGTCCATAAGAGATCTCTTGTATAATCAGTTAATGATAATAAAAGGCCTAATGCATGTCATTATGTGAGAAAATGCTCAGTATTTCCAGTCTGCAATCATAAAATGACATTATATCTATCACAGGTATCTCCAGTAAATTGGGCTTGACAGAAATCATAGAATAAGCAATTTGTACTATGCTTAATAGTATAGCTAACAATATATAGAAAGGGATTCGACAGATCTGCTTTATTCCCATTGACAAAATAACTTCCATTTTTTAACCAATTATTAAAACCTTTGAACTATTTTAAACTATAGAATAAAAAAAGCGTAAGTAAATAATTATAGCTGTAACATCTTTGTGCATACATGCAGCTGTGTCTTAAGGTATCATCTCAATAAATGTATTTAAATCTTGATATATATACACGCAGTTGCCTCGACAGAAAAGCTTCTTCAAAGAATTCCATTAAACTGAGAAAGCTATATGTAAAGACAATTAGTAGTTTTTTGTATCGACTCATTCTAGGACAGAATCCCGAATTAATTGCTGCCAAACTCAAGAAATGGAAACTATGTTGCGAACCGGTTCTTCAATTTTCTGACCTTACATGTTCTATAGTCAACTTTTCCTTTCCTTTCTATATATATATACATAATATATAACCTCTTAAAAAGCTAGATTACAGACTCGACTAAAGATATCCGCCTCTTTCTTCGTACTTTTTTTACCCCTTGAACGTTCGACCAACTATTTATTGGAAGCAGTCCACAGACAGACTAGATATTTTTTCATAGAAAAGAATGATAATTTTGATACATGTTTTTCCCTCTGCGAATGAAAGTAAAGCTTTCTGACTCCTCCAAAAGTAACTATCCTCATGTGTATATATATATATATATATATCATGCACGTCAAAGTCCCCTTTAATGCTAACTAACACTCGTGTACCAGTATGGAACACAGATAGTATAATTATTACCAATCTTTCTGCGTTTATAACAAAACATTATGCGCATTGCGGTAATATTACACATATGTATACAATTATTTTCTCGTATAATAATTCAGGAAAATAAAAGGCGAACCTTCACTGCAACTTTGACTATAATATAGAAATTAGACAGCGACGCAAGAGACAAAATCCTATATGGTATATATATATTATTTATTCTATAGAATACATACTTGATATAATTAAAACTGCAACTTTTATTCAAAGAAGCAAAACATTTTGTCGACAAAACAACGGTGTCCTCTTAGAGCAGATTGACGAATCTCATTGTCTTCAAGAGCTGCGGGATATAGGAGCATGATGGTATGAAATGTGGCTGTACGCTGGATAATACCGCGGTCCCCAACTTCCAACTTGATGTCAGCCTTGAGAGGACTATACTACTCGTGGCCATGACAAACAATAACAGGATCACTTGAGTTCTCGTAAACTGGTGGAACTACAACAGTCACAAACAAAATATCAATTTTTCCTGTGGAATAATAATTTTCTACTATTTGAAGATAGAAAATCATTCAGCTATCGCATATAGGATAATAGTCAGTGCTATTATGCATCCTTTGTTTTAAGTCTTTGTATAATTTTGCAAAAAATCGACTTATTTGATACAAAAGAAATAAAATCTAAACTAAGATATATTTTTAGCTCGGAATTATAACCTATTACTCGTACTGTACTGTACTATGCGCAGAATGTAAAGGGGAAAAATTCTACGACGTAAAAGAAATATCTGCGGGTGAAAGCACTAAAATCTAAGAGAATGTTTCTCATATATTGGATAACATCTTTTAGATTTGAAATTATTTCATGTTACTCGAATTAAATCGAAGTTAGCAATATCGTGTAATATTCCTATATAAGCCAAGCAATTTATTTGAAGTCAGGTCAATTTCATTAAAAGCGGTTAACAAAGTATGGATTGATGTTTGAAATATAAATGTGCAATAAACATGTCCAAAGATTTTGCGATCAGGCCACTAAAGGTAACTCAAGATTAAGTTAACGCTATACACTGTTAGAACAAAACAATAAAATACCCACATGTATTTACATATAAAGTGACTTGAAGGATTAAATTATAATACCAACTGGGGTGTATAGAAATAAAATCTACTTTATATTGCTAAAGTATGTAAACGAAAATGACGTCCTCCGTGAGGAATTAACTCACTGAAATATTTGTGAATAAAGTTATTTCAATATCCTTAATTCGTTTTTATTTCAATATCAATAATATCAGTATATACTGCACCCCTGACTGTGTTTTCGCATAATTATATATTATATATGGCTTAGAAGCAATGGAACTTGATAGAGAGCATCAATAAAAATGGCAATTCAAAAGCTTGCAGTTAAATTTGGACCACAAAAAAGTGTTGAGTATACCTGGTTAACAACGGACTGGTGGTATTATAACAAAGTTAGTTTGAGGTGTATAGTCTCGGAGACATTTCCTGAAGCGAATTCGAATTGATCATTTCCCGGTATAAATAATAAATCCCAGCAATATAACTTCTACGATATTTGTATATATATGTATGTATATGTACACATAATTTACAGACTCGTAAAAATCTAATTTAATTTACAACTTGTCACAACATTGAGGTATAGTTATGTACATACATATATGTATACAATATATAAGGTCGGGCAGCACAAGCATATAATTCATACAATATATAATAAATTTAATGAGAAGAAATTCTCGGCGGAAAGAAAGCCATTGGGGAGGGAACTATATTATGATATCCTTCTCGAAGAATATCCCAAGCCCGCCCAGGCAGACAGCGCCACTGAATTCTTTTACGGCACCCGCTTTATCATTTGGTGATGATATATAACGTGGCAGCACAGTCAAAGAGAGTCATACATACATTCTCCCTTACATATAGTATTGTTTATGATAGTATTATTATATTATTACTTGGGATATACCTACTCGTGAGTTTATGAAACAAAAAAGCCTTACTCTAGCCTGGTGTAAGGCAAAGCATACTCAAAAACTCAAAAGAGGAATCCTCAAGGGGTCAAAGTACACAGGACTTATCGCCTGAGTCTGTCAGTATATAATGCCGCTATACTCGATGATCATCACATAATATGACTCCTTCGCCCCTTTTTGCTTTCCTTGGATATTTCACAATGTCTTCGAATATCTCGATAGATTGCCTCAGTCGCTGTATTCTCCAAATTGTACTGTTGTACATTCTTGAGTGGGGAGGGTACTATGTGTATTTATGATAGATAGAAGACAGATATAGGTCCTCGAATAACTTAACTGCGAAGTTGTCTTATCATCCAGGGATTTGTTCGCCCGTTTCCACTTTTGCTTTCTCCATTTCTAACTGTTATTATAGTCCCTGGCTCTCCTGCTCCCGAAGTATAATTCATATACACCCAGAGTTCTCTTAGACTCTGACGTTGTATATTGAGACAGACAATTCACCCGAATTGCAAGAAAGCAAGTTATAGATCCTCTCTATCCGACCATCTTTGGGGGTGAAGTATAGGTGTAGTGTTTTTTGGGGGCTGACAATTTCATAGCTTTGTCAACTATGTCGACTCGACACACTCGATACTCCAACTCAACATTATATTAATACAAGGTGAACCCAAAACTGGCAACAACATTTCTAAGCGAGACTTGACTTGACTCCGTGTATGGTTCTTTTTCCTTTCGCCTTCTATAATTCTCTGTCTGTTCTGTTTTACTATCCCATTTTACTTTTTTATGCCCTCCGCAAGCCACATTCGCAACGTACTACTTCTCTGTCTTCATGCCTTTTATACCTTGTATCAAATATATTTACCAGAGATAGAATAGTACAATTTGATGTAGAGCCAATTTGAGATCATCGAAATGAATATATTGGAATTAGTTCCTTTTTAAATTTATGTATACATATGTATATGCAAGCTTTATATGAGGGGAGGGGAGGGGAGGAGAGGGGAGACGGTGGTGCAATTACTAGAGCAGAACAAAATATTATACTGTCATCTGTTCATTTTTTTACATTATTGACTTTTTACGCTTAAATTGTCACCTATATACTCAAGTTTAACAAATAGTTTTGAGATTAATTTTAAATCGATATACAGTACAATGTAACTATATATGTATATACTATTATTTTGATTTATTGAATATGTTTACTAAATATCAATATGTCCGTGTTGACTTTGATTTGCGTTAATTAACAAAATGTCTTTTTTTATTAAATTAACCAATAATTTAGGAGAATTCAATTTAATAAAAAATATGTATGGAGACATTTTTTTCCATTAATTAAAAACAAATATCTGGTTTTTGCAAATCTTGGTATAGCTTTGAATTTAGTTTCTTATTTTTATCAAAATGATTTGTTTTGTAAACTATGTAATATACATACACTTGTTAGAATGGTACCTTGGAGTGACAAAAAAAATTAAATGAATGCTATTATTAATCATAATGAATGCAATACTCATAAATCCTCAAAATATTTAAACTAAAGAATTATATACCCGATGCGATAAAATTGTTTCATCTTATATTATAATTATAAGAACTATCAGCACATTACTTTTTCACTCTTATTCACACTCACCCGTATATTGTAGATGGAGGAATAGACCGTGTGATTGAGTTGAGTTGGGTAGACGAACTTGGGCCGGTTGTCGTTGACATCGGCGATCTGAACCTGGACCCGCGTCTGACCCGTCCTTCGCGGAGTGCCCTGGTCCACGGCCATCACCTGGAACTCGTACTCGGGGATTCTCTCTCGATCCAATCGAATTCGTGTCGTCAACTTTCCGCTGTGAGGATCCAGATTGAAGGTTCGCTGAGCCAGACCCTGAAAACCGCGAGGATTGAGGAACGTAGGATTACAATACCAAGGAGGGGGGGGGGGGGAGGCGAGGCTAATACGAATCAAGAACAAAAATCATCCTTTTTCAATATGTGATATAATAAAGATTAGAGTTATTGGATAAAGTAACATGCATGACTGCATAAATTGGTAATCGCTGAGATTATTTGATGTACAAATTATAGTTTGCGATCGATATAGAGTCACAATCAGTGTCAATCCTATATTTCTGATGTGTTTGTAAGCTGCCTCATTCATGCTATGTATTATAGAAAAAGTTTCAAATACTCTCGAAACAAGAATATTATGCAGATAGAGCAGTGCTATATATATGTAGATGAAATTGTCGGAATAAATAAGTTGAACTCACGTAACATCTTTTAAAGGTTAATAGACGTAACTTGTTTAATAAGAGAGTCAAATGATTAGGTTCAATAACGTTAGACAAAAGAAATGCGAAAATTATGTTTAATATTTCCCTGTAATGCAATATATGTAATCATATTGTCTAATGTATATTATATATAAGTAATCATATATAAATAGGTTAAAAGATGTATAACATATACAAAATACTCGTATAACAATTGAAAATAAAGCAGCTAAACTCGTATAATTACTAAATAAACGTTAAATGATTTCTAACTTGAAGCGCTTTTACATGCGATTTTTATAGGTTATTAGAAACTTATTTGTTAAACTATAATCTTCAACTACATCTGTTAAGAATTAAGTGAACTTTTAAAAATATGCAACTAAATAATCTAATTTGTTTTCTTTATTTCGAAGGCATTCGAATTCAAACAAGCGAATAAACATATCAAAGAATAATTTATTTGAACCTAAAAGAACTATACTATAAAGTCACATTAAGCATAAATGTTCGATAATTTTCTCTTTAAATATGTTTGGGATAATTTAGATGCCGACCACTTCGTTTGTTTATACATATGTATATATATATATGTATATATACCGCAAAATGACATCTTCTTAATGAAAATAGAAATACAGGAAACGATTCTTTTTAATTATTTTCGTTAAAAAATAGAAAATTTCTCTTTTCAAGTCGCATTGTATATAAATTTACTCTTATTATGAACAATACATTTATAAATGCTGTGCTATATATAATATATATATATATAGTTGAGTTACAATTATGATTGTATTATTACAGAAGTTAGCGAATGAAAAAAAAGTTCAATAAACGAGAGAATTTATGCACACATACACACCCAAATAACATATACGCATGAATTTCCATTCCAATTCGTGCTTTTTACGATGTACTTTAATAAACGAACCATTTAGATATCGAATTTTAAAGCATATAAGTGTAGATACCACATGCAAGTAACACATAAAAATATAACAGTTTTAAAATTATTTATCATATATTTATTTCCTTATTTTGAGAAAAATATGCGTTAAAAATAGCAAACAAAATAGTTAAACTAATTACACAATATATTTGTAGTATATATTATATAGGTACCCATTAAAAATTCATGACTGCGTCACAATAATTTTATTTTATTATAACACTGGAGCTAAAATTGTTCTTTAACTTTGTAAACTTGGTGTGTTTCTCTGGATCGATAGTAATCATCTATTGTACAAGTATATACAATATTCCACAGAAAAAAATAATAACATTTAACGAAGAATAACTATATTTATAACATATGTACATACATTTTGGGCAGTCTCTTTATGTATTAAATATCATTTTACAATGTATGGTTTTCAGATACTTTGGTTAAATTCTATTTAAGATTATATTGAAACGTAACACAATACTACTGGAATACTGAGCTAAGAAGATATATATATTAAAACCATAAATGCATTTTGATCACAATTATTTTTTAGAACAACAGCGGCTGACATCCATCCACACTGAATTCAAATATGTATACTTATTTTCTTTTGTATGGCAATACAACTTTTGTAACATCTTGGTGGTATTTAGTCGCACCAAATGTAACATTTACATCATTATTTTGTATATATAGGGCCTTATATAGCAAGATTAGAAATCAAAATTTGTACTTTTATTGTTTATGTTATATCTTATTTAGAGTAAAATATATATTCTTTTGAGTTTTAGATTAAAGAACATTTGTACTATATATTATAATGCAGTACTGTATATATTTAAAAGAGTACGTTTTAAAAACAAATTATCATATTGTAATCTTTCTTCTTAATGTTCTATAATATGTGAGCTCAAACGCCAAAACACCTCAAAAATATTATACAAACATCGTGCCAAGAAGTTTACGCAGAAAAAACAGACATAATAACTGTAAAAACTGTAAACTGTAATAACTATAACTGAAAGACGTATATTGAATAGTTAACAGCGTTTATAGTATGTCGCCTGTTTTAATGTTAAATATAATATATATATAGTTATGTATAAGGGATTTAAAACAATAGTTTCATGCATTTCAGAGTTAGCCATCTGTACAGCTGTCTATCATTAGTTGCGAGGTGATTCGCATTACTGAGTCTTTACATTTGATTAGAATTCTTGAATCATTAATGGTAGCCGTAAATATATTGAATATAATGTAGATTTCCACCACAGATGATATAACGATAACGAATAATGACAGAAGCCTAACAATGTGGGTGTACATTTGAGGAATAATGCACATGTTTTATGTGCATATATAAATTGAAATATTTTACACTAACCATTCAAATAAATAAATAAATATTTATGTAATTGGACATTTAATACTGTTCTTTAATATATTCATTTTATAATAACAACATCAAAATGTTAATGAATAGTAGTTCGAAATGTTTACTTATAGAAAGCGAATAATTTATTTTACTGTATGAGTAATACAGAACTCACAATTTTGACTTCAAATGCATTTAATCAACTACTGAAATACAAGTAGACTACTTTGTGGAAATTGAGTAAAACATTTCTTTTACGTTTATGTTTAGAAAAAATATGCTTTTCATTAACTACTTAACTAATTTGTATGTCAACGAATATGTAATAGATATAGAATTCTGAAATAAGAATCTCCGCGGAGATTGTTATTTCAGAAATCTATATCCATGTGGGATATCTGACATAACCTATTTTTCAACATATACAAACAATATAAGTGAACTAACGGGATTAATCATTTTATTAAACAATTAATATTATGAGTATAATGATTAACAGTATAGATTAATAGTACAGTGTCCGCTGATTCTATTGTTCTCTCCAAGCTTTAAATTTGTTAATTGCCCATTATCGTTTTTTGTGGTACTAGGTGCTGCATGTATATCCTTCTTCAAGTGTCTTTAAATCTTCATCTGTTGTTAAATTCAATTCGTTTTCCTTCAATTCAATAGTCATATCGAATATCTTAGACTCAACATCAACATAAAATTGGACATTCATTATTTGGAGATTCTTATGCCGAAAGCTGTAGAATAAAATGATTATGCATGATAATCTCCACCGATTTGAAAATTTAAATAATATCTGTGGTTCTGTAAACATAATCTATGGCAGATAATCTATGAAAAAACCATAAAAAATAGGCAATTATATATTATATATGCGATAAATCATTGAAAAGCTTTTAAAAAATAATTTATATTTTAGACTGCAAATTTCATTTAGTACATTGTTTGTTATTTTTATGGGGCATTGTTACCATAGCAACCCAATATATAGTGAAAACATGACTGACATACCTTGATATCAAGCATATGGAAGGTGAAGTCCCCATTGAGTCCTTCATCCAAATCCTTGGCCACAATGATTCCAACCAGATAGTTCTCAGGCACGTCCTCTTTGACAGTGAACCGGAACACCTCTCTCTCAAACTTTGGCTCAAAGTCGTTCTCATCGAGGACATTAACTCGCACGGTCGCGGTGGAGGTAAGAGCCGGCTTGCCCGAATCGCGTGCCTCCACTTTGAACTGAATCACTCCGACAGTTTCGCGATCCAGCCGAACCTGCGTGTAGAGACGGCCGGTGTTGCTGTCAATCTTGAAGTACTTCTGGCCATTGCTATCGATCGAATAGTGAATACCCGAGCTGGAGGAGGCGTAGGATCGACGACCACTGCTTCTGAGGATATCCGCGTCCGAGGCGTTGAGAACACCCGGCGAGAATCCTGGATTCTGGTTCTCGCGAATCGACAAGACGAGGGTGTCAGAGGCGAATCGGGGCGGATTGTCGTTTTCATCCAAGACCGTTACAACTACGTTGACTTCCGTGGTGCGTTTGGGCATGCCCTTGTCGTTGCACTGGATCGTTACCCGTTCTTTGGGCGCGTCCTCGCGGTCCAGCGTCCGAGCTGTCACCAACTTGTACTCCGTCTCGCGGGTTTCCGGATTCGCGCCAACCTCCACCAAGCGGAAGTTGATGTGATCTACTTGGCAGGAGACCTCGCCGTTGGGCCCCGAGTCAAGGTCGCGAACAGTCACAAAGGCAACAAACTGGTCGGGTGGCATGTTCTCCCGGATTTCTGGCCTCGGTGGTGTCCGACTCTGAAGGTCAACCACCGTAATGCTCGGCGATTCGTCGTTAACATCGATGACGCGCACAACCAAACTCGTGGTTGTCGAACGGACCGGAGTTCCAGCGTCCTTGACAACAATCGGGATGACGTAACTAGGTGTTGGCCCGTCGTCGTAGTCCAATCGAGAGAGAAGCCGGATTTCTCCGTTGTTCCTGTTTATCCGGAAGAGAGAGTGAATTTTGGCCGACGCAGCGTCCGTGAGAGAGTAGGAGAGCCGGGCATTCTCCCCTGAGTCTGGGTCACGAGCCTTGATACGCCCAATTATCGATCCAATCGGTATGTCCTCTTTAACGCTCACTGCGGCGGTGGGATCAACCTCGGGCGAATTATCGTTCTCGTCGATCACGCGAACAATCAAGGTGGCTGATCCCGACTTGGCAGGAGAGCCACCGTCAAGTGCAATCAACTTCATCGTATACTGCTTCGTCGTCTCCCGGTCGAGGCGATCATTAAGCTCCAATTTGGGGATGATCGTTCCGTCGCTGAGGCGCTGAGTCCGGGCTGCAAAGATTCCCTGGGTGCCCTCAATGCGATAGCTCCGTACACCGAAGGCGCCACTGTCCTGGTCAACAGCCCGCGGCAACTGGAAGAGCGTGCCAATCTTTGAGAGTTCCGGGACATCGACGGTAACGTGGGAGACGTTGAACTGGGGAGCGCTGTCGTTAATATCCTCGATGACGATGTGAACTTTGCAGAATTTGAGGTTGGATTTGAGGTTTTTGTCATAGGAGTAGAACACCTTAAAGGAGACTTTGCACTCTTTCGTGGCTCGACAACACAGCCGGTGCTTTTGGCAGAGTGTGTCGCGATCCAGGGTCGTGTTAGTGGTACGAATTTCACTTGTCTTTTGATCAATGCGGAACAGGTAAGTGATCTCCTTGTTCTGCACCGCCATGCCAAAAAAGAAGGGATTATTCTGGGAATTCTCAAGGCGTAAAGACTGCTCAACATTGCCGACTAGCTTGTTTTTTGGGACTTCTTCGTTGACTTTGAATGTCACCTCCTCCATCATACCTTCCGCGATTGTTACTACCAAGGAAAGGCCAGTGAAACTAATTAACAGATAATAAAACATAATGAATAATATGTGTTTCGGATAAGTGGAATGAAAAATTTGGGAACTGCAGGTGATTGTAAATGAATAAAGAATTCACGCTGTTTTAAAATAAAATAACTTGCACATAACACCTTTTTGGACGATTTAAAACAACATCACTTAAGTAGTTTAGAATGTTATTTCCAGCAAAAATAACAGAAATCTTGTTTTAACGGGATAACTTTTAAAACTTTATGCTAGTGGGATACTGGAGTGAGGTTGGTATGACAAGGCACATGATTGGCTTGCACTACGGACCAATCAGACTATTCAACTAGATAAATTTATAATATGAACTAATACTTTCGGAGAAACTGTTGAATTTCAAGTCATGTAACAACAGCTCTTTACTTTGATAGTTATATTATGTAACTACAGGCGATAGAATAATATATACTTAATAACAAAAATTTAGTAATGTCTCAGTCTATTCATAATAATGCATAGTAAGTATATTTAAATTGCATGTTATTATAATAATTATATGTCCATTAGGCAAGATATAGTTATGACGTTGCCTAAGATTAGGTATATTTTTATTAATCTAACAACACTTGCTATAAGTACCTTCCTACCTACTACCTACATTAATTTGAAATAGAAATTTCCATTAAATCGGTTATTGTCGAGATTAATTCCCAAGATTGTAGACATCAATCTTTGTATTAGCCTTACACAAATTATAGTTATATTAATATAATTATCGGGAGTGATTATCGGGAGGGATTAAATGGGTACCTATAACTACATACATATCTTGTCTTCGGTTGACAAATTGAAGCAAATGTCACGATATCGCAATATTTTTATAGAAGGTTAACCAATGACCTAATATTCGAAGATCAAATCTGATCATATATACAGATAGACATGGACTAGATATTATGACGTATACCAATAATGTTAGAGTTTCTAGATTGTACTTATATACCTCCTACTAATATTTAAAATGTATCCTGCTTATTCATATTGCAGATATATTACATGAGTATGCCTATAGTAATATAAGATATATCAAGCCTCATGAATAATCCATAAATTCTTTTCGAATAGCTTTAGAATAAATTTAAAATCGATCGTATGTTAATTTAAAGTTTATATAGATTTTTGATTTTCTTTCCTTAAATTTTATCTATTATAAATAAAAGAAAATTATGTATTTCTATTTAAAAACAAAACATTGTACTATAAAATTATTTCTAATTAAATTCAGTTTTATGTAATCGGAGTTATGTTAACGACAACAAAACATAAATAAACACATGTATATTTAAACAAAATACGCTATTTGGTTAATTATTCCAAATTCAATTTAACAAAAGTAAATATTTTAATAAACGCTTTGAGATGGTGGCCAAATTGTAACAACAGCTTTTCTTATCTTCACCGGTATTATTTTTCTATCAAATTATCCGCGTTCTTCTGGATACATTTTTTTCCTTCGATAAATTTCTGGTGCTTCAGTGTCATCCAACTTATTTAAGCAAATTTGTTAGAGTTTGTTTGAGTCATTGATAAAGTCTCAGTTTTAGTCAATATTTCCTTATAAATAAATGTCGTTAATGGTACATATATATACCTAGTTTTTAAGCATGGAACATGGCCTGAAGTCTTTTTTCATAAATATTTAAAGATAAGTGCATCGATTTATGTCAGTATATCTTTTTAAGAATCCTATTATACGCTTTTTGTTTCATTATATACATACATACTTGGCTATTCAGTGCAGTATATAATACCTTAATCCCCTAAAGAGGAGTTTTGAGACTCCGTATGTGGTTAAACAAACTTTTTTATATATATTTCAATGAAAAAATGGTCGAAAAATAATTTTCTGCGAAAAAACTTATACTTATTTTTATTCTTACACTGTGAATTATTATACTAAATTAATGTAATATATTTTGTAAGAAAGATATACTTTTTTAGTATGTTTTTCTCATTTTCTGTAAAGAGGTGTATTTTCGGAGCGTGGTCACGTGACATCCCATTTGAAGCGGCCCAATTGTGAAAATAAGCGCTAAAAGTAGCAAAACTTTATTTATAGGAATGTCACAATATTCAATATATTATTTTTACTATTATTCTATGAAATATAGTATATAATAAACTATCTTTTGAAGTTATTGAACACTTTCATGAACAACTATAAAGGGATCGGAGAAGTGTAAGATGCACCAAGCGGAACACCTGTTAGTCGGAAACATTGTCCGGCGCGACACTTTTGAGATTATAAAAATAGTATAATTATGAATTTTGCTAATCGCCACATATATTCCCAAAATGTAAGGAAGTCTTTAGTAGCTGTATCACAAGAACTATATTAGAATTAAAACATAATTGGAAATACATGAAATGTTATTATTTTCTATTAGTTATTAAAGTCGTGGGAATATTAGTGCCGCATTGGGGATGATTCATTGGGTGCATATTATTACCGCAACAAGTTGTTATTGAATATAAACGATTTATACAGTACACATTCGGAAAACAAAGGGAAGTTGCAAAAGGACAGTTGTATTTGTATTGTGTCTGTATTACTCTATCCAATCACTGAAAATGGTCGGTGTGTCAATCTAAAAGCAATTTCGTGTTACAGCACGGACTATTGGTAGATAGCTTGCATCGATGTCTAGATGTCAAATATGCTGATGACGAAAGACATTCTCTTGTTTTGGAAAAATATTCGCCAAAGACATTTATCTATGCAGACAATTTGGGAAATTCCAAGGGAAAGAAGAGTTTGAAAAGGGGAACAATAACTTCTAAAGAAACCACTGATGCTGGGGTACTGATCCTGAGAGAACATGTTCAAGTAGTTCATCGTTTGAAGATAGATATGAAGGTTTTTTTAACACAGAGACAAAAAGTGACCATTCGCGCATACTTTTCTTTCATAATTCAGAAATCCATTCTTAATTATGAACACAGGAAGTAGACGATTCACTCATTGGCTAATCATTACCTGTACATATAGAGCTCAACATTTAAGATTTTGTTAACAAGATTTTACATGTTTGCAACACCTCATAAATGTTTAAGACATATTCGACAAGAATGCTACAGAGTGGAACGTTAGGAAGTTGCTGCAATGCATTATAGTCAAGACGAGTCTGGTTGAGTTTCTTTTCTTTGTGACAATTGCTCTGCACATTTTCTTTGTGATCTTGCTTGGTGGTATTAGTCGCTTATAGTTGTGAGATGAAATTCTCGATGTTGGAATTTATCAAGAGCTACTTTGGTTCTTCCACGAGATCAAGCTATAGATCAAACAACTTGGTATTTCTCTCAATTCAACGTGACACTGCTCAGAAGTTGAATTTTGACAATGTAATTATTTACATCGCCAAAGCAAGTAAAAGCTCATAATTTGAGGCTAATCGAAGAATGCAGAACATTAAAAGCAGTGGGATAAACAATTTGCGTATATGTTAAACAGCTCTGGTTATAGTCATAGATTGTATGCGGCCTTCGCAGAAAAGCATTTCCCATGTAAGAGGCAATGACCAGACCACAGTTAGTAGATGGTCATTAGCTACGAACGATCAATCTCAAGAACTCCAGGATACTATTGGGGTTTTGCTGTTAGCTGGATTCTTCATATACAGGAGGTGCGCCAATGGCTTCCAGTCTGGCTTCGTCATGTTGCTCGACCCCCAATAGGTTTCATGGAAGCTCGAGCCATTTGTGAAGCTGCTTGCGCAAGTGAAGGAGATTCACTGCTGATGTTGTTCTCACCTGAGACGGTCAACTTCTCCTGTTGATGGAATGTGGGACCTATAAGACGACTCTTCTCTCTATCATCCAGTCGCGGTTATAGGAGTGGTACAATACCTGAGGAGAATGGGGTGCCCTGGTGGTATCCCCGACTACATAACTCCACCAAGTACAGAGGGGACTCGACGTGTGTTAAGGAAAAGTTAGCATGTGTAGATGACTGTTCCCTTGAGTATATTTTTGCTCATTTTTGTCTAATTCTTACTTGTGAATGGCAGTGGAAGTGGAAGGGGGGAGGGGTGTAGGCAATTTTAATAGTTTAGTAGACCAGCACAAATCTTTTCTATACGCTTTTGATGTTATTTTTCATAGTAATTTATTTAATGGTTTTATACACAATTATAGAATGGAAGTAGATAAATATGAAATAAACATATGCATGAAAATGGTAAGGATCAGAAAAGATTATTATATTAAGATCCATCCCTTTAAAATATCACATATCATTTGAAACATTTCAACCTGATTGACACAAATACATATATAAACATTATTTTCTAAATTTACTCAGCCTTAGTAGATACATTTGTACGCAATAGAAAAAATTCTTTAAAATAACTGTTAAATTTACTTCTTTACAAACAGCTTTTTTAAAAAACATTTCAGAAACTTTCTCTTTCTGGCTTGTTATATTTCATGAGATTTTAAAGATAAAAAGATGTCTTTCACTCATGGAATTGACATTTTTATAGATATCTGTCTGCTCGTAAAATCGGCATATATCTAGCGCCTATATAATTCTCTACAATATATATATTATGTTCTCAATGCAAAGTAGTATACTATTTAATCAACAAAAATTGTACAAGAATCTTAACAATAAAGATAGAATTTAGAGTATATAAAGCAGAGCGGCCTATTCTAAAAATTGTTAATTTTCATCTGTCATACTTTAGTTTTTATAAAATACGCGGTTATAACCCCCCACCCCTTCCCCTTCTTATCAAATAAGCCTAAATAACGGACACAATCACAGCTCTGAAAAGCAGTAAAGAGGACCCACCCCGCTCAAGATTGACATAGTAATTAGATTTTGATGGAAGAAAAAAGACCCCGACACGACCTCATTACGGCAACAATAGAGACACTGCCAGCAGACTTAAGTGGGGGGAGACTAAAGAGGGAAAGGACCGAAGAGGATCGGGTACCTTAAATTCTCCCCATTTTGCTTCTGGAGAGTCGCGCTATTTTCTCTGACTACTCCCCGGGGGATTTTATGTAATAATATTCAGAAAAAGACCGTCAAAAATCCGTTCTTTCTCACTTCTTTAACCTTAGTATACTTGCCACTCTGGAAACACACCTTCGATAATACGGTTATAGCTCTCAATGCGTTGTGTAACAAACAGAATATAATCTAACTCTGTCCTTACACTTTGCAAGGTTATAATAAACTGTTCCTCTTTTCTCTTTTCTTCTTTATACACTTTGTAAGAATGACTTAAATACTATTAAGTGGAGTCAGGCTTCACAACGATAACAATTTGAAGAGAAAAAGGTGGCAGACACTGCGAGACAGGATGGATATTAATATAAATTTATTCCTAGCTTTATATAAATAGTACCATTTGCATATATTGCATCGGTATTAGGCAAAAAATATGGAAACGAAGGAACAGGTATACTACTGCAGGAGATTTCTTTTGTGTTTGATAAAAAGGGAAGGTTGCTCTATATGAAAAGCACTTCTCAACACTATTTAGACACCTAATGGTTGCATATTTATATTGTTGCATATTTCTCCCCTGGAGACTTAAGTTGCAATTAATAAATGGAGCACCTGTTTCAACCTCAAGCCTGAATAAAACAAAATCTTGTTTTATTTTTACATTTAAATCATGTACGTATGCATAAATTAAATCGTTTGTAAAGTGTTTTTAATATAACTATACACAAATAACACGAAACAGTGGACTCTACCAATAACTGTATTTAATATATGCGCATATTATAGTCGCAAATGTGATCATTTCAAATTAACGACTGAATTCATGAGTTAAGCATATTTTGGAGGTGTTCCTAGTGAACCATCCTATAATATAATATCGAGTTGGTTGTGTTTTTATATCGAATTTAGCGCATATTTAAGTATTGAACGCTTTTCTTATTGAAATATATACATATTAAATAAAAGATGAGCAACTAAAATTAGTCGTATTGCACAAATAATATTCACGCGGCATAAAGGCACATTCAACTTCTTTTATTAAAGTGTGCGATATATAAAAGGAATCATTTCACATATATAAATGTATTTTTATAAAAAATAAGACTATTTGTCCTAATGAAATGTATTTTTAATTAATTTTTTACAACATTGAATGAGTCACACGAGTGTAAGGCTCACTGGCAAGTATGCATGCCTGGAGTATATTATGAAAATAGTTTGGAACAATGGAAAACTCACGAAACACACCATAAAACACTTAAATATAGATAATGGGAAATCGCAATGAAATTTGTTTTAACAATAGACTTAGTTTTAAGAACCAAGAGAATTTTCTTTCAGAATAGGTATTGCACTTATTACTTTTAAAATGTAGAATAGTTCTTAATTAATATGTA
Source organism: Invenusta paracnida (assembly GCA_036023295.1). Lineage (NCBI taxonomy): Eukaryota > Metazoa > Platyhelminthes > Proseriata > Coelogynoporidae > Invenusta > Invenusta paracnida. The sequence continues at coordinate 6,943 of JAYRBW010077506.1, read as the reverse complement.
CAGAGAGGTGTGTGTATAAGCTAAAGGAAGTTTAAAATAAAAAATAGTTAAAAAAAGTTAGTTTTTTTTTACTTTTAAAGATCCAAAAAACTTGTTTTGTTGTACTCCGTAAATGAATAAGATCCCGAATCAGAGTTTCGTTGATTGCGAATAAGATGTGAGTCTTTAAATAAAAAATATGCTTTGCTCGATTTTCTACAAAGTGATGCATTTTTAGATTGGTGGTCACGTGACCACCCCTTCTAATCACGTGACCACCCATTCTAGTCACGTGACCACCCCTTTGGGTACACACAAGTTAATATAGCGCCAAAAGTTGTAACACATTATTTTTAGTAAAGTCGTGGACGCTTACATTGCTCCGTTTGTTCATTTAAAATCACCAAAAATATGAAAGAGGTTAATAAAAGAGGTTAATGGGATTAATAAAAGCTTATTTCTGGTAAAAACTAAAATAGAACTAAAATATTTCAGTGAATTCAAACGATACTAACATAAAAATAGTTGAACAAATCACAAATTCCAAAATATTATAAACAATGCTACATTTATGAGATGTTTCCTTGCCCAGATTAACTTTTATATTTACACATTATCGACAATTTAGCCCTATATATAGTCGAGAAGACAGTTAAATATAGAATATAGAAATAGTTTTTCATAAAAGTATTACTAGAATGTCAAATATAGCAAGTCGAGGGGGGGTTGGGTGGGGTGGGGGAGATTAAATACCAACTCACTAAATCTTGTTTCTCAGCGCCTCTAAGAAGACCATTTGTACGGATGATTGACTTGAAGAGTAGTTCTGTTAAATGCTCACTGCTTCCTCTAAAGCTATCACAGAAGGGGGATCTATCTAACGTGAATTCCCAATGTATAGGAGAGACTGATCATATACCAAAAGCGTGAGTATCGCTAGGTATAGGCCATGCAAGTTGCCTTACGTTCTCTCCCAAAAAGGTTTACTATGAAGTAGGTAGTTGGCATTGGGAGCTGGAGGCTGGAGAAATCACTCAGAATTAGACTTCTGATGAGACAAAAATCGAAACTTACTGTCATCATATTGCACTATAAATTGCGCAAAGTAACTTTCAATATTTTAATTTGCAATTGTTTTCAGTAAGTTTAATTTTACTTCTTTTATAATATGTTGGTAGGATACCTAACCGGAATGTTTGACATATTATTATACTACAATAAGAGTGTTAGGTAGTGAGAAAAACATATTTTAATCGTTAATAATTATCCAGACAATTTGAATAAATTTGTGAAGAGTAATCCGAAAACGCTAAGATTAATTAAATATAATAAATAAGCTTCATTACCTACACAACTTTCATTTAAGAAAATTAAAAATATATACATGTAACGATTTTGCTTTGCAATTTGTGAGCCACCATTTTCATCATATATATATTGTACAATTCACTTTCATTTATCTGTGCGTTTATCCTAAATATATTAATTTTAATTCTTACTCTGCGTTATATTTACTAAATATTTGACTCTCACTCTATATGCACATGCATATGAAGGAAATGTGTCATGTAATATGGGATAGTACCTAACTAAAATTGAAATACAGATTACAGAATGATTCAAAAGAGGCACCCCCTCCTAGTTATATAATTAAATCGTGTGTTTAGTTTCAGCATTGCTGTGTCTACGAAGTACAATATATACGATAGCCCTTTTTCGATAAAAGTAATTCTGAATTTGACTCTCTATCCACTGAAATATACACTTAGTACATGGGGCGTCACACTGACATGGAGTACCTAATAATCGGCCAACAAAAAGTTGGAAATAAATCAGAGGTTATATATCAAGCCTATTAATGGTAAGTTTGCTATATATATATATACACATTCACACAAAGCCTTGGTCTTCGCGGCAGTTGTTGTCCAGTTAAAAACAAAAAGTAAATTGGGTACGAATGTCACTAAATACTCCAGGAAGTTCAGTACTACAGGAGTCCTAGCGCTGTGCGTGCATGCGACAACTGCCTCTCGAATTTCAAGCGAGAGCGATAGAACAGAACAGTAGTCTAATCAAATCAACCACCATGCGCGCGTGCAACAACCACCATCAACCCAAACTGAAGAATAATGTGTCACACACAAGTTTTACTGTCGCGTGAATAGTTAGTTATATTAGTAGACAGATACACATACATATAGGAGTGCAAGGGAATCAGGATAAAATGTAATTTACATTATCATACATGCACTCTCATAAGAAAGTGGTTTTCCGACGTTCCGTAATTGTCGCGAGAACCTTTCTATACCTTTAGACTGTAGATATATAGTCGTGTGTATATAGTGCAGCTTACTGGTGCCCCAATATACAGGCTGCCGAAATAGGCACACTAATTCTTCACTAACTTCTTTTCATGTTCCCTAAATATGGGAAGCTGATATGAGAGCTCAGATGATGGGCCATATACATGTGTCCCTATATAATCGCTATACGAGCTTTTTTAACCAAACCGATCTGTCGTGTGCCGTTGCTAGGTAGCTAAAGTAACGCAACCACCATCACAACCACTGGTTATAGGTAGGTGGTACCTTGAATTGTTTGCACACATCCATCGTGAAGTTGCAACTGTTTCAACCAGAGACAGGCTTACATTATTTTCCTGTCTGTAAATTTACTTTTTTTTTCAATTGACGGATCCTCGATTGATTTCTGAGAAATACATGCATGAGAATAGCACTATATAGTATTCCCAATTTTCAGCTAATGTCTGGGAAAGTGCTCCCCACAATCACATGCGCCAGTAATATTTTTGGAAAAATTTAAACTACTACAGACTTCTCTTTACTATTAGTCCGGTTACTATACCCTGAAATAAACACTAAACTATGTATGTTAATCATTATTTCTCATTAATAACAATATTACTGCATTTGACTATAACAGTATATATGTATATACATTAGGATTGTTTTCGTTCAAGTGGTAAAAAATTACTTAAGACATAAAATAATTGCATATAACTTGCAGTCATTCATGGTACATGTAGTGCAGATATTTTGGAGTTTAGTGCAGCTGCTATATTGACTTATGTGTATGACTATGTCTGCGGACACTTTATTTCCAAAATAAAAGGGCTATATTTATCTTTTACCGTAGGTATATCTATTTTACACAAAGCTACTAATATTTATATTCTATATGTGTGTTTTGCATAAGTTTCATACAGGGAATATTGTTTTGCTTTCATCTTATCATTTAATTTTTTAAGTATAGGTATTTAATATTGTTTTATATCATAATATCTCTCAATTTTTGATATCGTTTATATCATGTGAGTAATAAAACAACCACGCAGATTTTGTATTTATCCTTTGTGTACGAGAAATATGGACAATTTAAATTCGTTTTATTTCAGTAATGTTTGTGTAAATGCGTAGGGAATATAAAATAATATACAATATTTGCTATTATTGAGATATTATTTTAAAAGCAATCTTTGATGAAAGCTTTGAGATTACAAAAGAAGGTATACATAAGTGGCATCTAACTGCCAACATTAATCAAGAGAACAGTTGACTCTGTATCTCAATACTCTTTGAGTTATCCAATTTAATGTCTATAAGACTGGTTTGACATAAACTAAACAAGACAGTGAAATAGATTTCTAAAACACACACATAGCAAACATATACCTACCATAAATATTTGTGGTCTAATCGACTGATAGGTTCGTTAAATATGTTTCAAACCGACTTAACATTTCACAAGCTTTGGGTTGGAGCAGTTGAAGTCCACCATTAACTCCTCAACGTTTCCCAAGATTTGGGTTGGAGCAGTTGATGTCCATCATTAACTCCTCAACATTTCACAAGCTTTGGGTTGTAGCAGTTGAAGTCCATCATTAACTCCTCAACATTTCACAAGCTTTGGGTTGGCGCAGTTGAAGTCCATCATTAACTCCTCAACGTTTCCCAAGATTTGGGTTGGAGCAGTTGAAGTCCACCATTAACTCTTCAATGTTTCGCAAGATTTGGGTTGGAGCAGTTGAAGTCCATCATTAACTCCTCAAAGTTTCACAAGATTTGGGTTGGAGCAATTGAAGTCCACCATTAACTCTTCAATGTTTCACAAGCTTTGGGTTGGAGCAGTTGAAGTCCATCATTAACTCCTCAAAGTTTCGTGGACAAAAGTAATCTGACACACTGGACCATTTTCCTAAGTGTCATGATCTAGATGAAAAACGACGTGCGGAAGTATGACATGACTCTTTATTACTATAAAAATATAAAATTCAAAGGATTAGACAATAATTATGATATAAATATAATTAGAAAATATACACAAAATTACTTTTGATAAGTGATATTGTTGTATGCTTAAAATACTATAAATAGACACAAGCATGATTGATCGTTCATATTTTGAATATAAACGATTTTTATATACTGCTTCAATTTTTGGAATAATTTAACTATCCCAATCGAATTGGATTTCCATTATTAACTATTTAATGAAAATTATGAATACATTATTTTTTAACTATAAATTAGAGCATTACTATATTGTATGCAATAAATCATGTATTAAATTGATATATGTTTTAAATCATGTCTTTATTTTTATATGTATGTATTGAGTAAAAATTGAATGTGAAGAATGCGTTTTAAGACAACGAATAGCTTACTTTTCACATTTGCAAATAACAATTTGTGATGTCAATTATCACAAGATACAGTATAAATAATGTTTTTTTATAAAATGAGGGGTAAAAGCGATTCTTTTAAACGATTTTGCAAATCGACTTTTACCCTTTTTTGTTAGACAATACACATACATATATACTTTTTCACTCGTTCATATATTTTGAATATTATATCGTTCTAATAAACTTTGTAGCATATACATATATCACTAAAACAATCCCTTCATTGTAGAATGCACATCACTACCTACAATATAAATATATTATCATAAATTCGAGAAAAATATAATTATACAAATTTGTACTCTTTAAAGACAACTTTTCATATATTGCTAATTTAATTAAAACATTTTATCTTTGCGTAGACGCAACTAAGAAAACAAGCACCACAAACAAAACTTAACACATAAAGCGTCAACATATAGGTATCCAAATTGTAGATTTCAGCAAGATCCAAAACTTCTACGTTATTGTCTGACAAAATTATTGCTTTTTAGGCTACCAAGAATGCCATCAATGTGAATAAAATATCATGCAATTGATTTTACGCTATTTCAAGAATATAAGACACACATTAGTATTAAAAAAGTGACTTCTCTTATAGCTTAAACTATTATATATATACGAGAAAATAGGATTCCTATAGACAGGACAATATGGATTTGATTCCAAAAATATCGCTATACTCACAAAACTTGCCACGTTTTTTCCCCTTCAATTATTATCAACAGGTTTGCATACAATACTTTCTTTAAAATACTGAATAAATCATAAGCAGTAGATTTAATCGTATAAGATAGGTTTTCAAGTTGTCTTTTTTATTTTGTTCTGAGTTTCTCTTGAAAACGATTGATTTAGAAAACAGACGACCCGAACACATGTGTCTACATATTGTCTTGGTAGATTGAATGTGTGTACACTCAATGTGCATTTGCAGTAATGCTTTTTTAGTTTACAAGTTAATACTGTATAGGTATAATGATATTTGTATCGCAAGTTTTTGGGAAGAAAACCAATTGAAAATACTGATCTATTTTAAAGAACTTTCAAGTTTCCGGGGTATTTGGGGCATCCACATTGACTTCTTTGTGTGCCTCTGAGGCGCAATCGGCTATTTATGTATGAGTTTCATTATTATATTATGTATGTATGTAGTTATAACTTTGTGTTTGTTGCTAAATGAAATATAATTATTACAGTTATGTAACACAAATTTTGTTTCTGAATAGTTTGTCTTATATTTATCTTAATTACGTATGTTGTAAATGTGTATAAAATAGTCATTATTTTCTTTTGTGACTTTGATTATGAAATTTAGAATTGGCAACCTTTCTATGTAAAACCGAATAAAGTAAAAAAATTCTAAATATTCTCTTATATTTTATATATATTCTCTTATATTTTATACATATTCTCTTATAGTTTATATATATTCTCTTATTCTCTTAACTTAAAAAGTGGAAAATAGAAAATAGTTTAGTGGTTTAATTTTCTAAGCTTTCGATAACTAAGGCCTTCATAAGGAATACAATAAAAATAATAAAGTTAGAACAATTTTCTGTGTTTTTTTTTAGAATTTTACTGGAGATAATTTTTATTTTACTTTTTTCATTATGAACTTCAGGAAAGAACTTAAATTCCTCAATTATGTCAAAATGGACAAATTTGCCTATTTTTATTCACGTATTGTCTAACTTAAACTGTACATGGTGCCGGGGTAGCCATGTACATAGCCCGATCCATCCGAAACGGCTCATTTAGTTTGGACCATCTGTTACTTTGTGCATCTGACACTAAAGATAATAAAAAAGCTAATTTAAAAAAATACTAGAACAAAATCTATATTTAGTTATGCATACTAAAATTATTTAAAAAAACGCGCAAACATATTTCAAAGTAAAAAGTTTTTCGAAATTTGTGACTTTAATGTGCATCGCATTCACAAATTAGCCCCCAGATACATTTTGCTATCATATTTTCGTTACACATTCCTTTAGGTAGCGGCCATAAAGTAATGATACCAAGAGAATTCACTCGGTCAAAAAAGTGTAAATATGTTTGTTTAAATATTCAAAGTTCGCACAATTTTATATTTCCACCAATGCGATGATAATTTACGTTCTAAAATAGTATAAAAGATCGATTTTCAAACTGGCAAATGTACATGATATAAAGTACTGATATTAAAAGTAAAAATATAGAAATGTGCGCCTGAATTAGAGCTACAATAATATGTAATTTATAGGAGTATAGCTTGAATAA